>PVJS01040006.1:6850-18749 GCA_004027185.1 Glis glis | reverse complement strand
AAGAAAGAAAGAAAGAAAGAAAGAAAGAAAGAAAGAAAGAAAGAAAGAAAGAAAGAGAAACTGACAGTACTTGGGAGGCTGAGACAGGAGGCTTACAGGTTTGAGGCCAGCCTCAGCAACTTAGTGAGACCCTGTTTCAAAGTAAAAAATAAAAAAGGGGCTAGGGATATAGCTCAGAGGTAAAATGCCCCCAGTACCCCCCCAAAAAAATTGAAAATCCATTCATCTTGTAATCTGTTATAATAGTCAAGCACCTGAAATGTAGTTTACAGAGGAAAAAAGCAGGCAGAGGGCTAATTAAGTCTGTTTTCTTCCACGAAGCCTTTTTTTTTTTTAAATGGTACCAGGGATTGAACCCAGGGGCATTCTACCTTTGAGCTTTGCTGAGGTTGGCCTTGAACCTGTGACCCTCCTGTCTCAGCCTCCCAAGTACTGGGATTACAAGTGTGCGCCACCATGCCCGGCTCCATGAAGCCTTTCTTAAACAAAAATCTGTTTATTTTTAGGTAGTTTCAGGAACCTAAAAGTATATTCTAGAAAAAAAAATATGATGTCTGATTTCTTCTGTGAAGACTCATTGGAATAATTACAAAACAACTTGATAAGTGGCTCTTCTTATAAAACATGTATTAATATATCACTTGACTAAAATAATATGAGTTAAAATTTTTTGGCTTTCAGTCCTAAAGACAAAGCATAAACATCTTTTGCATTCTGTCCTACCCTCTCCCAGAGCTGTGTATTATAGCTCCTATTCTCTAAAATATTTAGAGCAGTCGTTCTCAACTGGGGGTGATTTTGCCCCTGAGAACATTTGGAGACATTTTTGGTTATTACAACTGGGGAGAAGAGAGAAAGGAGTTACTGACATCTAGTGTATAGAGAGTAAGGCTGCTGAGGTTGAGAAACCTTGATTTAGGGAAAAGGCTGTATAGGCTGTTTTAGAAGGAATAAATAATATAGGTGGATGTTAAAAGCTTGATCTTTTCACAGAATTAATTGTTCTGGTTTGGACTATTTGGCATCTAAGTTTTTAGACTTTACTTCAGAATAATCACTCAGGGGCTAGGAATGTAGCTCAGTGGTAAAGTGACTGCCTAGCATGCAGGAGGCCCTGACTGTTAGAATTCCCCAATACAGAAAAAAAAAAAAGAAGAAGAAAGAAAGAAAAGGTCACTCGTATTTATTTATAGTTTTTCTCTTCATTCTTTCAGAGAATAAAAGAAAATGTCTATCTACTTCGTAGTAAAACTGTACTAATCTGACACTGTCTAGGAATGAAGGTGTTTTCCCACATGATTCAACACTTTTCTTTTCTTTTCTTTTTTAGGTACTGGGGATTGAGCCCAGGGACTCTTGCGTGCTAGGCAAGCACTCTACTACAGAACTACATCCCCAGCCCTTTTTATGGCACTGGGGATTGAACCCAGAGGCATTCTACCCCCAAGCTACCCTCCCCAGCCCTTTTTATTTTTATTTTGAAACAGGGTCTCGTGAAATTGCTGAAGGTCTTGCTAAATTGCTGAGGCTGTCCTCAAACCTTCGATCCTCCTGTCTCAACCTCCCAAGGACTGGGATTACAGGCATGCACCACCATGCCTGAATTATTTATTTATTATTTATTTGAGACAGGGTCTCACTAAATTGCCCACGCTAGTCTCAAACTTGCAATTCTCCTGCCTCAGCCTCCCAACTAGCTGGGATTATGGGTGTTCATCACCATGCATGATTATGACATAATATTTCTAATAACATTACTATTCTTTCTTATATTGAGACTCTTTCATTTTAATTATTTTTCATGGAAATCTTTACAATTTTTATTACACATTTTCCTTCTTTTTTTTTTTTTTTGTGGTACTGGGGATTGAACCCAGGGCATTCTACCTCCGAGCTACACCCCCAGCCCTATTTTTCATTCTTTATTTTGAAACAGGGTCTCACTAAGTTGCAGAGGGCCTCACTAAGTAGCTGAGGCTGGCCGCGAACCTGCAATCCTCCGGTCTCAGCCTCCCAAGTACTGGGATTACAAGCATGAGCCACCACGCCCGGCTTCCTTCCTTTTTAACTATACTGATCACAACTTATTCTTACACATCTAGATTTATAAGCTGTAAAAATTAAGCGAAACAAGGGAATTCCTCAAACCAGAGCAGATTTAAAAACTGAAATTTATGACTAATTCACATATACAACACCAAGAAAGAAATGCTTATTACCCTGTATGATCTCCAGTGAAAGAAATTATAGGAAAAAATAGCAGCAACACAAGAATCTATCTTTCAATGAAAACTCTGTGTCCTCTTGCAAGTCTCTGATACTCATGGGTGTTCTAAGCTAGTCAATGCAAGAATGGCAGATGGCAGACCAAGCCTAACAAAACAAGGGAATGTGACAAAATATTTTGCTCACAGTTGTGTTGAAGTATCATTATACATGTGTATTCACACCTCCTCTCAAAGAATTAATTCAACTGCCTGGCATCATAGAAACATAGCCCATGCTCCCGCCATGTGTTATTTTGCCACTAGAATTTGGTTTTAATCCAATGCTAATATTGCAGAGCCAAATGATTTATGTCTTTAGCATTCCTAGACTTGGCAATCTGTACAGTATGTGGAAAAGTAGGTATAAATGTAACAACTGACGGTTAGAAACAGAGGTGGAAACAGTTCAGACACTGGAAACATAATTGCATTACAACACAGCCCTGATTGTGAAAGGCAGGGTAGAACAGAGGCAAAAACCAAATCATGAGTCTTAGGCCCAAACTCACTGACTAAACACACTGTAGTGTGACTGAGGGCAAGGAGCTTAATCCGTTTCATCACTTGTAAGCTGTGGAAGGTATTAACTCTATAGGATATTTGGGGAAGGGATACTCAATGGCTGTAAATATATTTTATAAACTCTAAATATTAATAACTTCTAACATTATACTTTAGTCCTGACAGTTCTTTTGTTATGGGTTAATATTATTTCAAGAGCATGTTGGGCAAAAATTATGTACACACTGACATGCAATTCAAAGGAAAGATAACACCTGGGACCCCTGGAAAGAGGCAAAATTCTTTCATTTCCCAAAGGGGACTACAAACTATTGATCATAATAAAATATCACAGTGGTGATTGTGTGTGTGTGTGTGTGTGTGTGTGTGTGTGTGTGTGGTACTGGGGACTGAACTCAAGGGCATTCTACCTCTGAGCTACACCTCCAGCCCTATTTTTTATTCTTTATTTTGAAACAGGTTCTCACTAAGTTGCAGAGGGTCTCACTAAGTAGCTGAGGCTGGCCGCGAACCTGGATCCTCCTGTCTCAGCCTCCCAAGTACTGGGATTACAAGTGTGCATGGTGATTGTTTTTAAATAGCTTCATTGAGTTATTTTTCACATATTATACAATTCATTCATTTATTTTATTTATTTATTTTTTGGTTCTGGGGTTGAACCCAGGGGCATTCTACCTCTGAGCTACATCCCCAGCCCTATTTTATTCTTTATTTTATTTTTAAACAGGGTCTCACTAAGTTGTAGAGGGCCTCACAAGTTGTTGAGGCTAGCTGTGAACCTGTGATCCTCCTGTCTCAGTCTCCCAAGTACTGGGATTACAAGCATGTGTCACCATGCCTGGCTCAATGTATTCATTTAAAGTATATAATTTGCCAGGCATGGTGGTGCATGTCTGTAATCCCAGTACTTGGGAGGCTGAGACAGGAGGATCGCAGGTTCAAGGACAGGCTCAGCAAGTAGTGAGACTCTCATCACCCTAGCAAGACCCTGTTTCAAAATAAAAATAAAATAGGGTGAGGGGTATAGCTCAGAGGTAGAATACCCCTGGGTTCAATCCCCGGTACCACACACACACAAACAAAAAGTATATAATTCAATGCTTTTTAGTATATTCATAGTGTTGGGTAAGTAATTTCTTTTTATGATGTCTGGCTCAGGACTGAGAATATGACTCAGTGGTAGAATGTTTGCCTAGTATGTGTGAGGCCCTAGGTTCCATCCCTGGCACCACATTTTTTTTTTTTATGGTACTAGGGATGGAACCCAGGGACCTTCTGCCTCTGGGCTACACCCCCAGACCTGTTATTTATTTATTTTTTTGGTACTAGGGATTGAACCCAGGGGCACTCTACCTTCGAGCTACACCCCTAGCCCTAATTTTTATTCTTTATTTTGAAACAGGGTCTTACTAAGTTGCAGAGGGCCTCACTAAGTAGCTGAGGCTGGCCATGAACTTGGATCCTCCGGTCTCCGCCTCCCAAGTACTGGGATTACAAGTGTGCGCCACCACACCCGGCATTCAAAACCATTTTTCTGAGTAAAAGGAAACTTCTACTTCCAGCTGTTGCTCACTGGCACAATGTCTGCCGGTGTGGTACAGGCGCAGTAGGTATGCAATGGATCAGCGTTTCCAGTATCAGAGGGCCCACATGAATCATCTGTGGGTCCCCAACCAAAACAAAAAGCCAGCTGATGCACAGGTCCACCTCAACCAGACTGGCTGCCCAACACTGAGGCTTGGACACATGTTTGTTGTACAGCTCAGATGACAAGGAGGGCAAGAACCACCTGTGACCACTACTCACTGAATGGATACCTGGCTGTGTGACCCTAGTAAGTTACATAACGTTTTTGTGCTCCAGTTTCCTCATGAGTAAAATGAGAATTCTTAACTGCTTCTTTTTGTTCTCTGGGTTGTTAGTATTATATAGGAATACACGGAAATGGTTTGAAAAGCAAAAGTACAACAAAAATATAAGCTGAAAAATCCTTGTTGACATTATTAGCTACCCTTGTTACTTAATACTCTTTTTGTGTATGTGTGTGTGGTACTAGGGATTGAACCCAGGGGCATTCTACCTCCAAGCTATATCCCCAGCCCCATTTTATTCTTTTATTTTGAAACAGAATCTAAGTTGTGGAGGGCCTAAGTTGCTGAGGCTGGCCACAAACCTGCAATCCTCCTGTCTCTGTCTCCCAAGGACTGGGATTACAAGTGTGCGCCACCACACCTGGCATTTAATACTCTATTTTAAAACTGGGATTGGGCTGGGCATGCACCACTGTACCTGGCTCAGAATGATATTTTAGAAATGGAAGTGAGAGCTGAGTGTGGTGGTGCACACTTTTAACCCCAGTACTTGGAAGGCTGAGACAGGAGGATCGCAGGTTCTAGGACAGCCTCAGCAATGAAGTGAGACTCTCAGCAACCTAGAAAGACCCTGTTTCAAAGGAATAAAAAAAGGGGGCTGGTGGTATAGCTCAGAGGTAGAATGCCCCTGGGTTCAATCCTTAGTATCACCAAAATAAATAGATAAACAAACAAACAAACAAACAGGGCTGGGGGTGTAGCTCAGAGGTAGAACATCCCTGGGTTCAATCTCCAGTACCCTCCCCCCCCCCACACAAAATGGAAGTCAGATTATCTCTCACTGTGATCATTTCCTGCTAAATTAAAATAAAATCTAAACTCCTTACTGTGACATACAGGGCCCTACACAATCTGGCCCCTGCCTACTTCTCTGACTGCATTTATTTTCTACTCTTCATTTACTAGGATCTAAACCTGTGCTGGACAATATAAGAGCTACTAACCACAGGTGGCTATTTAAATTGAAATTATATTAAAATTCAGTTCCTCAGTTGCATAGCCACATTTCAAGTTCTTAATGGGCACATGTAGTTATTGGTACTGAATTGGACATCAGGAAATAAAAGATTTCTGTTATGGTTTGGATCTGAAATGTCCTCCAAGGGCTCACAGGTTGAAGGCGTGGTCCCCAGCTGGTGTTGTGACTGAGAGGTGGCAGACACTTTAGGAGGTGGGACCTAGTTGGAGGTGGGTCACAGGGGATGTGCCATTGAAGGGTATATTTCCACCTGCCCCCTTCCTTCCCCCTTCCCCCACTCTTTGCTTCCTGGCTGCCATGAAGTGAGCAGCCTCCTTAGCCACTGGCTCCCACAGCTATAATACTTTGCCTCACCTCATGCCCAAAGCAATGGAGTCAGTTGGCCTAGACTGAAACTTCTGTAAACTGTGAGGCAAGATAAATCTTTCCTCCTTTAAGTTGTTTTTCTTGGGTATTTTTTCACAACAACAGAAAACTAATACAATTTCTATTAGCACAGAAAGTTCTACGGGACAGCACTGATCTACTGTGTACACATGCAAGCTCCTTCCTAGCTTTAGGACTTTGTACTTGCTACTCCTTCTTCTGCAATGCTTTCCCCCGGATTTGAGAATGGTTAGTTCTCATAATTCAGGTCTCAATTCAAATGCAGCTCTTCAGGGGAAGCTTCTAAATTTAGAATGAGCCGGGCATGGTGGTACATGCTTGTAATTCCAGTACTTGGGAGGCTGAGACAGGAGGATCTGGATTCGTAGCCAGCCTCAGCAACTTCGTGAGGCCTCCGCAACTTAGAGAAACCCTATTTCAAAATAAAGAATAAAAAATAGGGCTGGGGATGTAGCTCGGAGGTAGAATGCCCCTGGGTCCAATCCAGAGTACCGCAAAAAAAATAAATAAATAAAATAGATTTAGACTGATCTACACAATCTGAAATAGCTCCTCAATTCCCCCATCTCCAGGCACTCTCGACCCCATCCCCATTTTATTTTCTTAACAGCATTCCTTACTACCTGAAATTATTTTTCTTTTTTTCTGTTTCTACCCACTGAATGAAAGGTCCATAAAAGTAGAGGTCATGTTTATGTCTTTGCAGCTCAATCTCCAGTGACTAGAACAACACCTGGCATATACTGGAAGTAGCAAATGAATTGTTGAACAAAGTAAAAAATGAGATTAATAATTCTTTTTTTTTGCAGCACTGGGGATTGAACCCAGGGGCATTCTACCTCCGAGCTACACCCCCAGCCCTATTTTTTATTCTTTATTTTGAAACAGGGTCTCACTAAGTTGCGGAGGGCCTTACTAAGTAGCTGAGGCTGGCTGTGAACCCGGATCCTCCTGTCTCAGCCTCCCAAGTACTGGGATTACAAGCGTGCGCTACCACGCCCGGCTTGAGATTAATAATTCTAATTCTAGTGGGGTTTAAACCATCACTGCCTAGCAGTGGAATCTTGATCTAGATACTGCTCTCTCTGAACATCCGCTCTCCTTTTTAAGATGATTTCACTGAATTAGACCATTAGCAGGGTCCCTTTCATTTTACCACTGAGATCCTTTGTGAATCTGAGAGACTTTGGTTCTCATATAGATAACTGTACTTTATCTTTCTCTAATGAATTAAAATCACAAGAAATCACTAATATTTGATACAAACCTCCATCAAGGCTCCGGGATGCCCGTTTGCTTGCGGTACGCTCAAAGTGTGGGGCAGGCCTGTCAATCAGAGCACTAGCTTGCCTGGTCTGAGCTTGAGTCCGGCCACTATATCGAAACTTGGATCCCAGGGCAAGAAATTTGCTTTTGGGAATGGTCTCTGTAGAAGTCAATCTGGGGGGGGAAATCATATATTATATACATATTACTTCAATATTCTGAGCCTATAAAGTTAAAAATAAAACAAAAAATAAAAATGTTTCACAGTTTTCATGGCTTAATTATACTTACTAAGGAATTTCCAGCCAGTATGGTGGCACACACTTATAATCCCAGTACTTGGGATGCTGAGACAGGAGGATCATAGGTTTGAGATAGCCTCAGCAACATAGCAAGACTCTCAGCAACCTAGCGAGACCCTGGTTCAAAATAAAAAATAAGACAGGGTTGGGGGTATAACTTGAGGTAGAATGCCCCTGGGTTCAGCCTCCAGTCCCCCCGAAAAAAATATATTTTAGGTTAAAAAATTATTTATGTCATGTCTCAAAGCAAACAGTATAATTATTTAGTTGGGACTTACATTAACAATATCTTTTTCTTTTTTTGTGTATGGTGCTGGAATTGAACCCAGGGGCATTCTACCTCTGAGCTAAACCCCCAGCCCTATTTTCTATTTTGAAACAGGGTTTCACTAAGTTGCAGAGGGCCTCACTAGGTTGCTGAGGCTGGCCGAGAACCTGTGATCCTCCTGTCTCAGCTTCCCAAGTACTGGGATTACAAGCCTGCGCCACCACTCCCGGCTTAATAATATCATCTTATATCTCTATAGGTAGGACCTTATGGTTTTCAAAATTCTCTTATAGCAGTGCAATATTTTCACTACATCCCTGTAATTTTTTTTTTACCATTTTATAGATACAGGAAAATGAACCCCTAAAAAGAAGTTACATGCTTAAGGTCATATTATGTGTTAAGACACTGGACAGTAACAAAGGCCAAGCCCAGGACTGATTTAGCTGTAGTCAGGCAATCCCAGAGCCCGAGTGAACACAGGCTCCTATTCCTCACTTCTCTCCTCCTGCACACAGAAAGGTGTCTGGGGATGGTGGGGCATGCTTTCCAACCCAAAGGGGGGAACTGGGTTCATTTTGTCTTGCTTAAGATGATCTCACCTGAGCTAAATAAAAGTGCCAGTCATACAAAGAAGGGAATTTCAATAGCAAACTTAAAATAGAAACATGCACAAGTCATTTCTCCTTGAAAAATACTAAAGTGAGAACAATACCTGAAAAATGTGTGATGCTCTACACAGACTTTCCATAATTTTTTAGCTGCTCGGTAACTGGGAAGTTTGAATCCAATGGTACTTTCATACTGTTCTTGCTACAGAAATACAAATAAACATGGAACATAAAGTATTTTTCAACTAAAGTGATATAGTGCCAGACAAATATAATGCCACTGAAGAGATCCCTGTATTAATTTAAGGACATAAAATATCATTTGAAAATTTTCCTACTTACCGAAAGAAATTCCTTCCCAAAGGGTAGCTTTTTTTCAAAGCAAGGAAACCAGGAAATGTATCATATATTATTTATGCATCTTATTTTTGCTCAGAACACACACACACACACACACACACACACACACACACGGCATTTTTCTGGGACATAAATCACCTTTTGGTTGTCTAGACACTGCTTTTCCTTGGTCATTACCTGTATTTGGGACATTAGATTATTTAATGATCAAGGAACAAGATATCAAATAGTTTTTCCATCAACCAATAGTATTATGCAATAGTAATTGGTAACAGGAGCTAAAGATTTTGGCTCAAACAAAATTCTTTTTTAAAAATTAATTAATTTTTAGAATTAGCAAATAAAAATTGCATGTGCTTATTGTGTTAAGCATGTTGTTCTGAAACAGCTAAACCAAGCTAATTAACCTATGTATTAACTCACATTTTTTTTTGTGGTGAGAACACTTAAATTTTAGCAAATTTCTTAGCAAATTTTTCTTGAAAGTACTGGAAAACAAACCCAGGGCCTCATGCATGTTAGGCATCTCTTAGCAATTTTCAAGAATACAATAAAAAAAAATCTCGAGGAAAAAGTTCAAGAGGCCTATTATACAATATGGTCAATATAGTTAACAGTGTATTGTATTCTTTTTTTTTTTCTTCCCAGTACTGGGAATTAAACCCAGGGGCATTCTACCTCTCAACTACACCCCCAGCCCTTTCTATTTTTTGTTTTTGAAACAGGGTCTTGCCAGGTTGCTAACAGTCTCACTGGGTTGCTGAGGCTAACCTCAAACCTGGGATCCTCCTCCTGTCTCAGCCTCCCAAGTACTGGGATTACAGGCATACACCACCATGCCCAGCTCAGATTATTGAATTATTAAATGTTTTCTTTTTTTCCCTTTGATTGATCGTTAATTTATCTAGATACCTCTCTGACTAAAACAAACCATATCCTGCCAAAGCTACTAGAAACACTGTCCTCTGTTGGTCTCTTGCCTTTGTTTCTACCTTAAGCATATGTCACAAGATTGAAAAGGAAACTGACATTTCTTTCATGTGCCTATTATTGCCAATAACACTGTGTTTAGATAATATCATCTATATTTTTACACAGGAAGAAACTGAGGTCAGGAGTTACCCACTTAGTCTGACAGCTGTGAAAGGGCAGAACCACAATGTTGCCTTCTCCAATGACCATGCTACTTCTAGGTTGATGAGAGTCTCACTACTTGCTGAGGCTGTCCTTGAACCTGCAATCCTCCTGTCTCAGCCTCCCAAGGACTGAGATTACAGGTGTGTGCCACCACATCTGGCTAACAAATATTTATTGATAGCCAGACATGGTGGCATATGCCTGTAATCCCAGTCCTTGGGAGGCCAAGACAGGATTGCAGGTTTGAGGCAGCCTTAGCAACTTAGCGAGACCCTGTTTCAAAATAAAAAATAAAAAAGGGCTGGGGGTGTAGCTCAGAAGTAGAATGCCCCTGGGTTCAATCCCCAGTACCAAAAAATAAAAATATAAATAAATATTTGTTGGTTGAATGACTCTTGGGTTTTAAACTTTGAGGGAAGATAATAATTGCTTTGCAGTAGGTACAGGTAAATAATTATGGTATAAAATAAATGCTTCAGCAGGGCATGGTGGCGCACGCCTGTAATCCCAGTCCTTGGGAGGCTGAGACAGGAGGATCCGGGTTCGCGGCCAGCCTCAGCTACTTAGTGAGGCCCTCCGCAACTTAGTGAGACCCTGTTTCAAAATAAAGAATAAAAAATAGGGCTGGGGGTGTAGCTGGGAGGTACAGTGCCTCTGGGTTCAATCCCCAGTACCAATAAATAAATAAATAAATAAATAAATAAATAAATAAATAAACTTAAAAAAATGCTTCAATGATAATCTGGTAATCCCTACCCAAGACTTTTAAAGCTGCAAATCCAAAATTTCCAGACTCAAAGAGTGAGCCATTTTCGCCAGCAGATGGTGATATAAACACAAAAACCCACTTCAGGTCAATATGGTCCTTTTCTGTTTAGAGCTTTCACAGTTGTCATTCATTTGATCTTCAAGTCAACTGGGACTGAGGAGGAATTATCCTTCTTGAATGATTAGGAAGCTGAGCCTTAGATCTTTTGTTTAGTAAGTGGCAGAGAAGGAGCTTGAGCTATTTTTTTAATTTAATTACTACTTAATTTTCTACTGTTCTACTGTACCATGACAGCTCTTTAATATAAAAGTTAAAATTGGCCAGCATTAATATATCCTAAAGCTGGGCGTGGTGGCGCACGCCTGTAATCCCAGTACTTGGGAGGTGGAGACCGGAGGATCAGGGTTCGCGGCCAGCCTCAGCTACTTAGGCCCTCCACAACTTCATGAGACCCAGTTTCAAAATAAAGTATAAAAAACAGGGCCGGGGGTGTAGCTCGGAGGTAAAATGCCCCTGGGTTCAATCCCCGGTACCGCAAAAAAAAAAAAATATATATATATATATAAATATATATATATATATATATATCCTAAAGTTGGGTCATCATTTAATAACTGAGTTTTATGGTAGAAAGTTTAACACAAAACTCTGTTAAAGAGCCAGGTGTAGTGGTGCATGCCTGTAATTCCAGTACTTGGGAGGCTGAGACAGGAGGATCGCAGGTTCGCCGCCAGCCTGAGTAACCTAGTGAGGCCCTCTGCAACTTAGTGAGACCCTGCTTCAAAATAAAAAATAAAGCCGGGCGTGGTGGCACACGCTTTTAATGCCAGTACTTGGGAGGCTGAGACAAGAGGATGTGGGTTTGCAGCCAGCCTCAGTTACTTAGTGAGGCCCTCTGCAACTTAGTGAGACCCTGTTTCAAAATAAAGAATAAAAAATAGGGCTTGGGTGTAGCTCAGAGGTAGAATGCTCCTGGGTTCAATCCCCAGTACCACCAATAAAATAAAATACAATAGGTAGTTCTGGGGGTGTATCTCAGAGGTAGAATGCCCCTGAGTTCAACCCCCAGTACAAAAAAAAAAAAAAACACTCTATTAAAAATCAAGCCGGGCATGGTGGCGCACACTTGTAATCCCAGTACTTTGGGAGGCAGAGACCGG
>PVJS01040005.1:0-18650 GCA_004027185.1 Glis glis | reverse complement strand
AAAAAAAAAAAAAAAGAAGAAGAAGAAGAAGAAGAAGAAGAAGAAGAATGCTGCAAGTGAATCTCTCTGAGCCTCAATGTCTGCAAAAAACCTTAGAAGGCACTCTCTTACTTGGGATGTACGTGTCTATGCTGCTAAAGACACCTAAAATGACCTTATCTTACTCTCAGGAGAAATTTCAAACCCCTCACTCTGCTCTGAGAATTTTTCAGGGGACCAGGCGCCCTCTCTCCAGTGGATCCCAGGGGTGCTGACCAAGTAAGTTCCTGCATGGCCAGAAGGAGGACTTGTGGCTTCTTGGCAGAATGCGATCAAGGTTAGGAACCAGTGACCGGTGTGGGTCCCAGTCTTCCCTTTTCTGGATGGGAGTTTTTATTGTCGCGGATCTAATCCTATACTACCACTGTGTAACAAGTGGAAAGAGAAAATAGATGACTTGCTTTACTAGGTAGAAAAACCTCAAGTAGAAAGGGTGGAGATGACCTCACATCACCCAGAGACCTTGGACTTTGAGTTGGATGCAGCGATTCAATGGGACCTCAGGATGGTCTTCCTTGGGAAAGGGCTAGGTGGGTCTGTGAGAGAAGAAAAATGAAAATGGATATCTGAGTAACCAATATGGGATTGCCTTAGTCAGCTTTCCGTCACTAAGACAAATACCTGAGAAAATCAACTTGCCACGGTCTGACCATGGGATGTCTCCCAGGAAAGTCCATGTGTTGGCGCTCGGCAATGCCACAGCTGATCACTGAGTCGGGCTTGAATCTCATCCATGGATAAATCCATTCATGGATTAATTATTTCAATAGCCTAACTAGTGGCAACTGTGGGCAGGTAGAGTGTGGCTGGAAGAGGTGGGTCCCTGGGGGCATGGCTTTGGGGACTATATCTGTCCCTGGCCCTTGGTCTCCCTGCCCCTACCCCCTCCTCTGCTTTCTGGCTTCCCCAAGAAGCTTTCCTCTGCCACCATGATGTTTCTGTCTTGGAGCCAGCCAGTCATGGACTGACCTCTGACAACATGAGCCAAAACACACCTTTCCTCCTCTAAGTTGTTCTTGGCAGGTATTGTGGTCTCAGCAACAAGAAAGCTGAGTAGTGCACAACTTGTAAAGAGAACAGTGTTGTTCGGCCTCACAGCTGTGGAGGTTTCAGCCCATTATTGATTGGCCCTTATTTGGGGGGGCAGTGAGGTGGCACATTACTATAGGAGCACATGGTAGAGCAGAACCTCTCACCCATGACCGGGAAGCAAAAGACAAGGAGAGGGAGAGGAGGAGGAGGAGAAGAGGAGGAGAAGGAGGAAGAGGAAGGAGAGGAAGGGAGGAGGAAGAGGAGGAAGAGAGGAGGGGAGGAGGAGGATGGAGGAGGAGGAGGAGAGCAGGAGGAGGGAGGAGAGGAGGGGAGGAGGATAAGAGGGGAGGAGGAGGAGGAGGAGGGAGGAGAGGAGGAGGAGGAGGAGAGAGGAGGAGGAGGAGAGAGGAGGAGAAGAGGAGGAGGAGAAGGAGACAGGAGGAGGAGAGGAGGAGGAGGGGAGGAGGAAGAGGAGGAGGAAAGGAGGGGAGAAAGAGGAGGAGAGGAGGGGAGGGGAGGAGGAAGAGGAGGAGGAAAGGAGGGGAGAAGGAGGAGGAGGAAGAGGAAGAGGAAGAGAGGAGGGGAGGAAGAGGAGGTGAGGAGGAGGAGGAGGAGGAGGCCCGGGATCCCATCAAGGGCATTTCCCCATGACCTGAACACATCCTACTGGGGCCACCAGGGTCGTCCTCTTAAAGGTTCCACCGTCTTCTAATAGTGCCACTCTGGGGAACACACCGTGAACACATGGCCTCTGGGGAACATCTAAGATCTAAGCTGTAACAGGGTACTATAACACAGACTGCTGATTGTGCCCCAAATCTCATTTTCTGAATAGAATGCCAGTTTTAGCTAGCTGGGCCATCACAGAATGAAGAGGACTTTTCCCAGCCTCCTTGTGCTCAGAGTGGCCACGTGACAAAGTTCTGCTTAATGGAAACTCATCTGAATGACT
Organism: Glis glis; assembly: GCA_004027185.1. Classification (NCBI taxonomy): domain Eukaryota; kingdom Metazoa; phylum Chordata; class Mammalia; order Rodentia; family Gliridae; genus Glis; species Glis glis. Next base: position 16,627 of record PVJS01040005.1, on the reverse strand, counting down.
TGATTGTGCAGAGGGGTAGGAGCATATACCCTGGTACCTACAGGCAAGAACTGATGCTTACCCCTTATTTCCACTGGAACTAGAACCCTGTCCTCAAGTCTAGAGAGATGCCCTTTCATGTTCTTACAAATTATCTTCCTTTGGGGGAATTGTTGGGCCATGCCATGAGGGAAAGGGATCTCCGTGCAGTTTCCCCACCTGCCACGTTGACTTCTTTGACCATGCACAGCTCATCCTGAGACCTTGTGCTAACGCCTGCTATAACTACACTTTGGGGCATCGTACGGAAGACCTGGATTCCAATCTTGGGTCCATCAATTCATCATTTAGAGGTCAATTGAACTGAATATACACTTCTCAAAAGAATACAATTGACCAATAAATATATTTTTTAAATGTTCAGTATCACTAGCAATTAGGGAAACGCAAATGAAAACTACACTGAGCTTCTGCCTAACTCCAATGGCAATCACCAAGGATACAAGCAATGACAAATGCTGGCGAGCATGTGGGGAATGGGAATTCATAGACACTGTTGGTGGGATTGCAAATTAGGACAACCACTATGGAGATCAGTATGGAGGTTCCTCAAGAAACTAGGAATGGAACCACCCTATGACCCAGTTATACCGCTCCTTGGTATCTTTCCAAAAGAATTAAAGTCAGAATACTATATTGATACGTGCATATCCATGTTCATAGCAGCACAATTCACAATAGCCAAATTATGGAACCAACCCAGGTGTCCATCAACAGATGAAGAGATAAAGAAAATGTGGTCTATACACACAATGGAATTCTACTCAGCCATAAAGAAGAACAAAATTATGTCATTTGCAGGAAAATGGATGGAACTAGAGAATGTTATGCTAAGTGAGACCAGCCCGTCCAAGAAAGTCAAGGGTCATATGTTTTCTCTCTTATGTGGAAGTTAGAGAGAAAACAGGAAACAGGGACTTTAAATAATGCAGAGAGAGACCTGTAAAGTAGGGGGCAGGGCTTAGGGGAGGGGATTAGGGCGGGGAAGAGGGAGGATTGAAGAAGGAAATAGAGCCGGGCGTGGTGGCGCATGTTTGTAATCCCAGTACTTGGGAGGCTGAGACCGGAGGATCCGGGTTCGCGGCCAGCCTCAGCTACTTAGTGAGGCTCTCCGCAACTTAGTGAGACCCTGTTTCAAAATAAAGAATAGAAAAATAGGACTGGGGTGTAGCTCGAAGGTAGAATGCCTCTGGGTTCAATCCCAGTACCGCAAAAAAAAAAAGAAGGAAATTGTTCAAATAATACTATGGCAATATATGAAGGTATCACATGTGGGGAGGGAGGGGGTCAGCGAGGTGGGATGTGAAGGGAAAAACACCAAGAGCTGTGTACGTGTATGTCTTTATCACATTGAACCTCGCTATGATGTCTAATTGCAATATACCACTCAAAGTATTTTTTTAAAATAAAGGAGAGAAAAAACATCGGGGGAAAAAAATTACAAGTGTAGTCTTGGGAAAATTGGCCTTTGTAAGCTTCCGCAGCTTCATCTTCAGAGTGAAGACAGCACCTGCTTCCCGGAGTGGTTATGAGCGCTGAGTGGCGCGCAGTAGGTACTTGAGACGGTCTGGTGGACCGCTGCCATTGTCACTGAGTTCGTCGTCCTCCTGGCCTGTACTCTTGGGCCTCCCATCCGCGCCTCAGCAGCCACCGGAGCTTCTCCTCCAACCATCTGGTGTTGGATTTTTGTCCCCGTCCCACCTGACAGTGTTGCCGACCCTGGGGGATTGTGTTCAGTCCCACCCAGAGCGTGATGACCTTATCATAAGTCTCCCTCTCTTCAGTGTGTTTACTGGATGGATAGATGAACACCTGAATTAAATATGGCACCCATTGTTTTCAAGTACAGACCATGTGTCTACTGTAAGCCAAGACAGCCATACGAGTACCTCACGTCGCCCTTCAGAAAGAAGAACATGAGTCACTCGACACATCGTCTCTCCTTCTGCCCACTCCCAGCGGCATCCCAGAACGTGAGTGGGAGAAGGGCTGCTGTGGAAGAGCTGGCCGTCGTTCCTGAGATTCTGGGATCACCCCACAGCCAGGCTGGGGTGGCCTCCGCGGGAGACGTGACTCCGTGAAGCAATTTGCGCTGATCCCCGCAGTGGGACCCTCCCTGTATCAGCCCTTGGAGGCCTGCCCTGCTGAGCAACCGCCAGCAGGAAAGGAAGGAGAGCCGGAGGACCAGAACGTCGCCACCATGCGTGCCCTGTGGGCAAGGGAGCCCCAGCCTGGCACAAAACCCAGCGGCAGCTGGTCCTTCCCTGGAACAGCACCGCTCCGAGAGGAGATAAAATTGAAAACAGCAGAAAGGGAAATCTTTGCTCTCTATTAGACTTACAGACATGGCGCCTGCTCCCCACGCTGGGACAAGTCCCCACCTGGGTCCCCTCTGAGCCGCACCCCTCAGCACTGCCCTAAGGTTTAGAAACAGATTTCAGTGGCTTTGTTCCAAGGATTATCTCAACCTTGCCTTGGCAGCTGGATAATTAAGTAAAAACCTCTCTCTTCCCCTCCTTCTTCTCTGTTCTTCAGTGTTAAGTATCAAGTCCTGAAAAATATTCCCATCCTTTTTATATATATATATATTTTCTGGTACAGGGGATGGAATCCAGGGGCATACTACCTCTGAGGTACACCTCTAGCCCTATTTTCTTTCTTATTTTGAAACAGGCTCTCACTAAGTTGCTGAGGATGGCCTTGAGCCTGCGATTCCCTCATCTCAGCCTCCCAAGTCCTGGGATCACAGGTGCACACCACCATGCCCAGCTTATATATACTTTTATTAGTGCATTGCAATTATCCATCATAGTGAGGTTCAATGTGGTGCAAACATATGTGCACACACCACTTGGTGTGTTTCCCTCCACATCCCACCCCGCGCCCCTGGTGTCCCTCCCCATTCATGCTAGCAAAACAGGTAGCAATACCTTTGTATATCCGACAGTTTCCTTCCGCCGCAAGCCTCCTTCTCCCCTCTCCACCTCCCTCCTCCAATCCCCTTCCACTATTCCACCGGTCTCTCTCCACATTTATCTAAAGTCCCTTATGTTTCCTGTTCTCTCTCTAGCTTCCACATATGAGAGAAAACACACAACCCTTGGCTTTCTGAGTATTTCCATCCTTTCAGAAAGGGGCAGAATTGAAAATTATGTTGGGAAGGACTGGGGTAACAAAGGAGGAGAAGTAAGCAATTTGGTAAAAAGAGGGCTAAAGACCAAGGGAGATGGAGAAGGGGAAAGAATGAATTCCGAAAGAACCAATTGGTGGTTTTAGTGTGTGTGTGTGTGTGTGTGTGTGTGTGTGTGTGTGTGTGTGTGTGTTATGGAGGATTGAACCCAGGAGTATCCTACCTCTGAGCTATACCTCCAGCCCTATTTTATTTTTTATCTTGAAATGGGGTCTCTCTAAGTTGCCATGGGCCTCACTAAGTTACTGAGGCTGGCCTCAAACCTGTGATCTTCCTGCCTCAGCCTCCCAAGTACCTGGATTACAGGCGTGTGCCACCACGCCTAGCTAGTTATACGGACTCTGTCGGGATAAGAATGATGATCTAGTCGTGGTGACTTTCACAAGGTGTCAAGCTGGGCGCCCGGTCTGTTTGGGGGACATAGAGCATCTGTGGGTGGGTGCTGGGCTTCGAGTCTCTCTTCTTGAGCCGATTTCACTCACCATCTAACTGTCCTCTACCTGTGCAACTGTGACTTCCATCTGTGGCAACGGAGCCTGAACGCGTTCCAATGTTTTCCCTGCTGCAGAGCCTCTCTCTGGCCAAATATGACTCAATCGGGTCTTACGCGAAAGACCTGGACCGTCTTCCCCTTCTAGAAGCCTCTTGCCAAAAGCAGGTTGTGTGCTTGCTTCTCTCTCTGGCTGCCCACTTCTGGGGCTGTGCCGGGGAGCCCCCTCCGTTCTCAGATGACCTTCCTCGTGGAGCGCGAGGGCTGGCTCGCTCTGGGCTCAGTGTTGCCAGCAGTCACAGATTTCCGCACCGCGATGTCTCCTCCCTGTCCCTGGGGATCATCCCAAACTTCCTCTCACCTTGGAATATTTTGGGCCCCGGGAACTGGATGGGACTGACAACAAGAAGAAAGGCCTCAATGCGGCTGGGCTTCCTCCATTTCCTTCTAAACATCCTTACCACCGGACCGTCCTTTGGCATGGTAGAAACAAAACCAGGGTAATTACGGGAAGTTTCTAGTACACAGCGTCCACTGCGTGGGGCCTTGGCCTGTTGTCTGTTGCTATAACAGAATACTGGAGATTGGATCATTTATTATGATAAAAAGGTTTATTTTGAGCTGGGCATGGTAGGCCCCGCCTCTCATCCCAGTGCTTGGGAGGCTGAGACAGGAAGGTCACAGGTTCAAGGCCCGCCGTAGCAGCATAGCGAAGCCCTCTGCAACTTAGCAAGAGCCTGATTTAAAATAAAAAGGGTTGAGAGTATAGCTCAGAGGGAGAACGCCCCTGGGTTCAATCCCTAGTACCACACACACACACACACACACACACACACACACACACATATGTGCGCGCACAGACACACAGGTTTACATTGACTCGTAGTTCTGGAAGTCCAGGAGCACAGAAGCGGCACTTGCTCGGTTCTGGTGCGGGTCATACTGCTCCCTGCATGGCCGAAAGCGGAAGAGGAAGCGGGTGTTTGAAGGAGAGACATAAAGGGGTGAAACTCCCGCAATAGCTAAGCTACTCCCGTGAGAATCGCATCCTAAGTGTGGATCCTTTCAGACCCCTGGTGCCTCTTCCAGGCCCCACCACCTCTCAGCACCATTACCCGAGTACCAAGTCTCTGAGTGTGGTGGGTTCAAACCATAGCAAATTGCTATCCGAATGTCGGTACAGAGACACAATGTCTGGTGGATTTCCCAGCATTAGGGAAAGAACTCTTCCTAAAGGGTACCTCCTTGAGTCCTGCTTGGAAAACTACTCTTGCATTCTTGCACCAGGTAGAAGAAGACAATAAAAGCCACACTCAGTGGTGCAGGCTTATAATCCCAGTGTTTAGGAGGCTGAGACAGGAGGATCACAGGTTCGAGGACAGCCTCATCTACTTAGTGAAGCCCTCTGCAATTTAGTGAGAACCTGTTTCAAAATAAAAAATTTTAAAAAATAGTGCTGGGTGTATAGCTCAGAGATAGAACAACCCTGAGTTCAAGCCCCAGTACCACAGGAAAAAAAAAAAAGAAAAAGAGAAGAGAAGACAGTATGTATCTCATACATAACATGCATCCCAGTCAGTGAATAGCCGCCAAATAATTATTTCCCGGTTCTTTCCGTTAAAACCCACGATGTCAATGGGTAGCTTCTCTGCACAGACCTCTGTGCCAGCTCTCAGACTGCAGGGGGCCTGGAATGTCTTTCCTCTCCAGAGGCTCAGGATACGCACACTCACACACTCTCATCTTAATCCTGCTGCACGCTTTCGATGCTATGCCTGAGAAATCCCCCTCGGCTCTCCGACGCCCTCCTTTGCAGAAGCACACGGGCTCCGCCTTGCCAACGTGAGCTGGGGAGGACAGTGTGTCTGTTTGCAGGAAGCACAACTCTGTTGCAAGAAGGATGGGTCTATCCTGGAAAAGCTGTGTTGACGCCTGTTAAATTAGATAGGCTGGGGGTCACTGGACCTACACTGCCTCCCTATTTTGAGTTCCTGTGTAATCAACTGCAGCCTAACTTAAGTGTGTAAATAAACCAAAACCTAACTTAGGAACAGAGCTGTGTAAAAAATAGCCGGGCTTCGGCCCATCACAGGCAGCCAACGGATCAGCCTGCGTCCAAGCTCTCGCCAACAAGGCGAGCTCTCTGCCTTGGTTGGTCACGTGACCAGTAGACGCCGCTGAGCGCCCTCTGGTTCTAAGTGCTGTCCGGTTCATGAATCATTCTTTGATCAAATAAATGCTGTTAGATTTGTTTCCATTTTTCTTTTTTGTAGATCCATGTACCCACTATTTGGGGGAGGGGATGTTCATTTAGAAGGTGATGTTGGCCTGGGCTTGCCTGAGGGCTAAGCCATTCCTGGACAGCAGGTGTGTGTGGTGTGTGTGGACTGGGGAAGAATTGGCTTTCCTGGCAAAGAACAATCTAGAGCAAATGAACAGCAGGTGAATGCACACCCAGCTCGTGGGGAGCAGGGAGGAGGGTCATGTGCCCGCCTTCAGAGGAGGGTGTGTAGAGGAGTGGCCCCCAGGGCCCGGATGACCCACTGGGCCTGTCCCCGCACATCATGGGAGGTACTTGGAGGTAGGTGGGAGCCCTGGAAAGACTGTGCTTTGCAAATGACATGATTGCATCTGTGTGTTAGAAAAGCTAAGCGTAAAGGAAGAGTTTATCTTGCTGTTAATAAATTACAGGGGACTATCTGCTCCCTCCCCTTCAGTACCAATGTATAACACAAAATGGCACCATTGCGGGGAAGTTAAGGTGCTGTAGAGGTTCCTACGGACACGGCTTTCCTCACATTGTCCGGCTCAGGGTCCTCGGCTTGTTACTGAGCCCAGAGGATACAGAGATGAGGGAAATCCTTTTCCCTCCCATTGCCTGCCTAGTGGTCCAGAACCTACCTTGTTCTTGTCCACATTTTCTGGGATGTTTTTGTTTTTAATTAATTAATTTATTTATTATTTTGGTACTGGGGGTTGAATTCTACCTCTGAGGCACACCATCCCCAGCCCTATTTTTTTTTTTTTTTAAACAGGGTCTTGCTAAGTTGCTGAGGCTGGCCTGGGACCTGCGATCCTCCTGTCTCAGCCTCCCAAGGACTAGGATTACAGGTGTGCACCACCACGCCCAGCTTTTCCGGGATGTTTTGAAGGCAATTCTCTATCTGTGGCTAATCAGACTGAAAAGCGCTGGCTGGGGTGCAGTTGTTCCCCATCATCTGAGCCACGCAGGGATGCTGGCCACGCCCGTCCAGGTCCAGGGGAGGCTGGGCAGCACCTGCACCGACTCCATCCCTCTCTTCCTGGTCCCTGCTCCGCATGGACCTCCAGCCTCGTCCTCCATCCTGCCCCTCTCTCCGGGCCTTGGACACCTGTCCTGGTGTGACAGGCTGACAGGGGGAGGGGATCCGGGTGGGGAAGCTTCTTGCTCATGAGGTTCTCCCACAAACCCTGCCCCATCCATCCTTTATCTTTCCCATTAAACTTGTTCTAAAAATTCTAGAAGGAGGCCAGGCGTGGTGGCACACGCTTGTCATCCCAGTACTTAGGAGGCTGAGACCGGAGGATCCGGGTTCGAGGTCAGCCTCAGCTACTTAGTGAGGCCCTCCGCAACTTAGTGAGACCCTGTTTCAAAATAAAGAATAAAAAATAGGGCTGAGGGGTGTAGCTCGGAGGTAGAATGTCCCTGGGTTCAGTCCCCAGTATCGCAAAAATAAATAAATAAATAAATAAATCCAGAAAGAGGCATCTTTTTCTCTGTCTTCGACTCCCATTTCCTCTTCAAGAATAGTTCAACAGATTTAATGAGGGAAGGACAAAAAGAGAAAAAAGAAAGACTGGAGAAACCTGTATCGTATTTCAAAAATATTCTGCTTTTTAAATGCTATTGGGTTTTATTAATCTATTTATTACACGCATGAAGAGCAAAATTCTTAAAATTCATCAACTACTTTCTTATGGGCTTTTAAACTCATCCAAGTCACCAGTGCCCAGGTATTAATAAACCAGTATATATTAGTAAATCCATCTGAATCTTAATTAATATGGTAGAGCCACACAGAGAAGACTTCACAGTATTTATTACTATCCTTCAACCAGCTGCCTGGTTCCTCCCCAATGATATCACTACTCTGAGTAATTGTGCGTAGCAAATATTTTAGTAAATCGTCTTTTTAAAAAAAAAACACACAAGATACAGAGATAATTCATTTCATCTTTCATCTCTAAATCCTAATCCAGTCTAAATATATTCATATCTCTTTTAAATAGTCTCTTTAGGCTCCTTAAGCTTCTAATCACTGCTTGCAAAAAAAAAAATTGTTCAGTTCTAAATAACGCCCCTGCTGGCATAACCCCCCGGGGGGGGGGGGTCCTGTGAATTCTGTCCTGGACCGGCTGTAGACTTCTCTCCACTAGGGATGACGGGCGAGGTGACCATGAGGACGCAGGCCCCTCCCCACCCCTGAGGCACCAAGCCTGCCGGTAAAATCTCTAGGATACTGTAATACTATTCTCGCACCAAACTTAGCTCTCCCAGAAAGTGCTAGAAGGTTTTATTTCTGACCTGCTAGATGACATGACCCAAAATGTTGGAACAAGATCACTGTAATCATGATCCACCTAGAAACACCCCCCCCCAGCAACATATATAAACTGTTCTATTCAAGACATACTAGGGGCAGGACAGGGACATTTTTCCATTTTTCGATAGACCCTAATCGTGGACCCTCCCCGGGTCTGGTGAGAACTTTTCCAAGAGCAAGTAGAAGCCACTTGAGTGACCTATTAGGAATTCTTGCCTGCATGTGTGCTTCTAGACCTATTACATATACTTTTGAAAATTTGCCATTCTGCCTTGTTGTCCAACCTAGGCGTGCATGTGTGTGTGTGTGTGTGTGTGTGTGTGTGTGTGTGTGTGTGTGCTCAGAAGAGAGCAGTCTGGGAGAGATACCCTTGCCTCAGGTACTGTTCATTCCCCTCAACTGAACATAAAGGAGCATGCCGTATCTCTTGTTATTTATTAGTTAGCTCGATTTTCACCTCTGTATAAAATTCTATGCAAGTGGAGTAGTTAGCCACATGGTATGGTAACAGATAGAAGAGCCCTGATCACTTTGAAACATTTTTTATATATACACACACACACACACACACACACTTGTGTGTGTGTGTGTGTAAGACTCTTCTCTTTTTGGCCTAAAAGCTCATCATTAGCAAATCACTCACTTGAAACTAAAGCTACAGATATTTTGATTTGGGCAGAGATTTTTTTCTTTAAAGTGCACCTCTAACAGTCCTAACTGATTACGTCATTCTTCAAGTACCAGCATCCTCTGGAATGTTCTTTAAATGTGCAGCCTTCTGGATCCTACCCCAGGCCTACTAAATCAGAATTTCTGGCAGCAGAGGCCAAGGATCTGTATTTTTAACAAACACTCTAAGTGATTCTGAAGAACACTAAAGTCAACCAGGAACGGTGGCACACGCCTGTAATCCCAGTACTGGGGAGGCAGAGACAGGAGGATCACAGGTTCGAGGCCACTCTCAGGAATTTAGCAAGACCCTGTTTCAAAATAATAAAAGAAAATAAGGCTGGGGTGTAGCTCAGAGGTAGAGCATGCCTGGGTTCAATCCCAAGCACCACACACACACACACACACAAAGAACACTAAAGTCCAAGAACCACTGGATAAAATACTAAGGGTACATCTTGGTGTGTGCACACACAGACGCACACGCACACAGCCCACTCATCAATCTTTTCCAATCTTTCCCTTCCCTCTGCTCTCCCAGCCTCTGGTAACCACCATTCTACCCTCATCTTCTGTGAGCTCAGTGTTCATAGTCTGCATGTGAGTGAGATCATGCAGTACTTGTCTACCTGTGCCTGGCCTATCTCACTTAACACAATGAGCTCCAGTTCCATTCATTTTGTCATGAATTACAGGACTTCATCCTTTTTCTGGCTGAATAGTATTCCACTGTGTATTTTACCACATTTTCTTTATCTATCCACCAGTGGATGGACATTTAGGTTGAATAGAAACATTCTTGGTCGTCCAGAGAGGAGAGGTTTAGCAATTTTCTAGGCGGCATCTTCAGGTTGGTATCTGCTTATGAGGCCTCTGAGCTCCCTACAGTTGCAGCAGAGAGCTCAGGAGGAAGAGGCTGAGAGCCCTCAAAATCAAGTAGAAAGCCGAAACGCAGCAGCCAGCAACCACTGTGGGGTCTTAGGTAAAGCAGGCAGCTAGCACTTGGTAAAGCCTATTGGCTCTGGTTAACAATACCATCAGAAATGTGGTGGTTAAATGCATTCTCCTTATGAGTCCGACACCAAACACAACTGCTCAGTATAGAACTACACTGACTCTGCGAGCGGGAAGCACTCTGTTACCCTCTCCTCTGTGGGGGCCGCCATCTTGACTCAGGGCCCTGCCCCTTTTTCTAGTCTCCCTTCTGACCAAGCCACCCCAACTAATGTAGCATCCTAGAACCTGGGAAACAGAGATTATTTACCAACAGGGCCCCCAAGAGGCCAGCGTGAGGCAGTTTGATATAGTAGAGACACACATGCAGTTAAATCCCGGCTCTGCGATCACCAGCTATATATTCTAAGCTGCTCTTTCGTGTGAACGTGAGAAATAGTAACGTTTGCTCACTGCTAGCTTTCCTGTGTGGGTGAAATCAGATTATGGGGATAATGTCCCTAACATGGTAGTTATTACAATTGTAATTATTACAATTGAAAATGACTTTTCCCGAGTCCATAAAGGGTATTATCATGCAGAAGAGCACTGTATTCATCTACGTTTTCGTCATAACCAAAATACTTGCAAAAAGCAACGCAGAGAGGGAAAGGTTCATTCGGGCTCACAGTTTCAGAGGTTTGGTTCATGGTGGGCTGGCTCCAAGGCAGAAACATCATGGTGGAGGAAAGCTACTCAACTCATGGCAGCTAGGAAGCAGAGAGAGAAAGAGGAAGGATGGGGGACAGATAGAGTCCCCAAGGCCACGCCCCTGTGACCCACTTCCTCCAGCCACACCCACCTGCCTACACTCACCACCACCAAGTCCATCCAAATTATTAATCTAGCCATGGCTTTATCCCCTGCTGAGTTTACAGCCCTGATTCAGTTATTTTACCTCCGAACATCTTTGCATTTCTAACACATGAGCTTTTCTGGGGGACACTTAATACCCAAGTGTAACTAGCACTTTGCGTCATGTCCCCTGTCACTCTACAATGCTGTTCCAGTCCACCAGACGTGATACCATCTCAGGATCCACCAGGCTGCCTTAGACTACCCCAGAGAATAGTAAGCCACGCTGCTTTCTGTCAATTTGATCCGTCTTCTGGCTGCCACGACGGCCCCCTGGACTGCCCTCGGTGCCTGGTGTGGCGTGGAACATTTGTTGGACACCAGCTGCAGGAGGCATGGTGGATAATTCTGTCTGGGTGGGAGGGGGGACTCGGATGAGCGAAACAATGTCCCTTCCTCAAGCCAAGTATATTTTAGTGTGTCTAGACAAGAACAGGGTTGACATTTACGGTGCAACAGAGGGACCAAACAAGGTGCCATGACCGGTTCACCGCCAGATGAAAGGCTTCAGATGGCTCCCCAAAGAGAGCGGCGATTTAAGTAGGCCCTGGAGACCGCAGGACGGTGACAGATGGCGGAGGGACAGGAGCGTGTTATAGGAGGAAGGAGCGTGAACATCTGGGGCCTGTGCAGACGGGGACGAGCAGTCTGCCATGGCTGGAATTTGGGGACACAGTGGGCATGCTTATCTTTGACTCCGAATGCAAATGCCGCCTCTCATTAGGAAACTTCTGCTTTGTTCTTTGTGATCAAAAGATGGTCCTGAGAAGGGCAACGTGTTCAACTTGATGCTTCTCCACTTCTCTTCCTGTAAGTGTGACCCACGAATTCCAATAAAGCTGCTTTTCACTCTTACAAAAGGGATAGCACACGTTGCTTCTGTTCGTAAGTGACTATAGAACCAGTGTGCATCCATTAACATGAGGAAAATCCAGAAGGGACATGTGTGTGGCTGCAGGAAGGCTAACCACACGCCTTTTGGTGGAAAAAGCTCTGCAGAGGGACACAAGTCTCCCCAGGAAGCCCAGGCCCAGCCTCCAGTGCAGATGAAATGATTCCTAAGAATCCCACTGGAGGCGCGACACATGACAGACTCAATACTGAGGTTCCGGCTGGAGCCATCTATCACATTGCAAACAACTCTAACTATGGGCCTTTGGGGAATTCTCACCCTTCCTTCCAGCAGTCTGTCTGACGAGCCCACTTCCAGCCGCAAAGTGTCCCCAGGTTTCTTCGTGGAGTGGGGATGGGGGGTCCAGGCTTAGGTCTGTCTGCCTCTGTCGTCCTGGGACCAGGGACGAGGAATTGCCCGACAGCTACCAGCAGAGCTGTCCGAGTCAGCGTTCAGCCTCATCGGGTTAGAACAGATGGAAGGTCCAGTCGCGATTGGGGTCCTCAGGCTCGTACACAATGGGGGTGCAGAGTCCTGTTTACACAACGGGAGGCCAGGCGCACCAACAAAGGGTCCCCTTCATTGGAGAGTGCCTCAGTTGTCTGAGCTTCAGCTGGGGTTTTTATACTCTTCTTGAGCCTGGGTTCTTGTGCAACCTTCTTCTGCGACCCTCTGATTAGGTGCGCTCAGCCCAGTTCCACCCCCTTCTGCATATCTTGTCGTGACGTCTTCTTGCGGTCGGTCGGGTGAGATATCCCTTGGGCCCCTGCTAACTATCACACATTTCCAAGTCACATCAAACCAGGGTAATAAGCATAGCCATTTTATATGTAGGCATAGTCATTCTTATGTGTATTTCGTACAATAAGCAATAATAGCAATCAACTGGTAGTCAATCAATATTCGCAACAGCAGAAAGCCAGAGATGCCAGCTGGCATGGGCAGGGGACTCGTGACTGTGACACTCTGTGGCCAAAATAGACACCAAGGACCCCATCAGGAAGTTTACATGGGGGAAGGGGGCTCTGCACCGGTGAACAGAGCTCAGCTACGAGCCTGACGTTCACGTAAGAGGATGGGTCCCAGCAAAGTAGGGGTACTGTATTAGTCAGGTTCACCAGATCAACAGAATTCACAGAATGAAGGGGGGAAAAAGGATTTATTAGATCAGCTCACAATGCAGTCCAGAATTTCAACTGCACGTGAAGAGTCAGAGGAATCAGCAACTGGTCGGGTGGTCTAAGAGCCGGAGCCCCATGACTGAAGCAACCACCAATTCAGTCCAGTCCAAGATGTGAAGACAAGGAAGCTCCTCGGAGAAACAACGGCGAAGCTTCAGTTCGAAGGCTGGAGGCCGAGGATCCAGACGAGAGCAGAAGATCAAGAAGCTCCTCAAGGAAACGGCAAAATTGCAGACTGATGATCTCAAACGAGAGCAGATGCATTCTCTTCAGGAAGAGTCGCGGCTGCTTCTATGTGGCTTTCTCCTTCTTTTATCCAAGTCCTGCACCTATCAGAACCCTGCTACCCACATTCAGGGCAGGACTTCCGGTTCAATCCACTGTTACACAACCAAAGTCATATGATCTGGGGTGAGTCAAGTTGACAAACCAGACCAACTATTACAGGTACACTGCTCCGGGTCCCCCAGCCCCACCCAGCAAAGCAAGGGTACACTGCTCCAGGTCCCCCAGCCCCAGCAGGCTATCACAGCCCAGCATTTGAGAACAAGTACCTGGAGCGAGAGCTTGGATTAAAAGGCAGTGGTCTGGGGTTCAGCTAATCTGAGCTACGCTATGGAAGGACAATCGGGAGCGCCAGGCTGGTCGCCCTCTCCCCCCAGAGGAGAAGCATGCCCGGACACCACAGGGCCAGGCTCCTGGTGACAAAAGCCTCCTCCCAGGCTCAGGGGCAGCTGTGCTGAGTGGCTACCCAGGTCTTCCAGTGTCTCCTCGGCCTGCGTTTGGAAGTCGAGCTGAACTCCTAGGGCCAACTACACCCTCAAGATCCCCGGCCAACCCGCCTGCCTCTCTCGTCATTTATCTGAGGTCGTTTGTGCGGCCCAATTTCTCTCTAGCTTCCACATATGAGGGAAAATGTATGACTTAACTTTGAGATTGGACGGTCTCACTGAACATAATATTCTCTAGTTCCGTTCATTTTCCTGAAAATGACATAATTTGGTCCTTTCTTTTATGGTTGAGTAAAATTCTGTTGTGTATATATGCCACATTTTCTTTTCTTTCTTTTTTTTTTTTTTGGTACTGAGGATTGAACCCAGGGGCATTCTACCTCCGAGCTACACCCCCAGCCCTATTTTTTATTCTTTATTTTAAAACAGGGTCTCACTAAGTTGTGGAGGGCCTCACTAAGTAGCTGAGGCTGGCCGAGAACCCGGATCCTCCAGTCTCAGCCTCCCAAGTAATGGGATGACAAGCGTGCGCCACCACGCCCGGCTACCACATTTTCTTTATCTATATTTGATGCAGACCTAGGCCGGGTCCATAATTTGGCTATTGTGAATTGTGCTGCAGTAAACATGGGTCTGCGTGTGTTACTATAGTATTCTGACCTGAATTCTTTTGGAAAGATACCGAGGAGTAGGGGAAGGAGGCAGGAAGGAGTAAACAAAGAACTGAGGACAGAAACAGTTAAAAAATAATGCTAAGTCCGTATCCAAAGGTGTTGCTACCAATCTCACTAGCATGAATGGGAGGGAGGGAGGGGGCGACGCAGGGTGGGTGTTGAAGGAAACACACCACGTGCCGTGTGCACGTATATTCGTATCACGTTGAATCTCATTGTATAATTACAGTGCACCAATAAAAGTATTTTAAAATCATATCCCATAAAATTGATCATTTTAACAATTCTTAAAAAACCATTTCTAGCTATGGAGGGTAACTGGAGTGTGTCGAGTGGAAAAGGCTAGACGAAAGGTAGTGGAGGTTGTGCTTGACCGTGGAGACGTGGCGGAGTGTTTACCATCACATTAGTGCCAACAGTCAGCAAGGCCCTGCCGTGTCCATGGGAATTCCTGTTGAGGAGACATCCCATAGGCCCACACTTAGACCACACTAGCATCCACAGCCTGGTGATCTCATGGTGTGCTTCTAGAAACATCTTGGCCGCTCAGCACCCTGGCTCTGGAGTGCTTGTTGAAGAAGACATGGATGAGCAAGTACTTGTTCAGCATCTTAAAATCCTTTCCTCTAGCAGGATCTGTGTAGACGATATTAACTTCGCAAGTGAAACCCTTGTCAACGTCTCTCATTTATAATTCCATCCTAGATAAAGGTCCCTCTCCGCCACCGTTTCTCGTCACATATTATTTTTTAATCTGATAACATCAAGTGACACAGCTGTGGAAGAAACAAGACGCCGGGAAGGGAGACCGGGCTCATCACAGCCGGCCTTCTGAAGTTCCAGTGTGTTTTTGGGAGTCTCATGTTCTCTGTGATCAATAATCATCCTTTCTCACCAGACCTCCTCATCTCCAATCTGTCTCCCCAACTGTGCAGCTTGCTGTGATCAGAGAATGAAGATTGGCGGGGTGGGGGGTGCAGCTTAGTAATAGAGCGCTTGCCTAACCGTCATGAGACCCTGGGTTCAATCCCCAGCATTTAAAAAAAAAAGAAAAAGAAAGATTGAAAGATGGCTTCTCAGACCTTTAGTGCCAGGTCTGATCAGGGGCTGCAGAGAAGCAACCTTGTGATATGTCTACCCTGATAGTCATTGCCACAAGGGACTGCAGGGGAGCTGTGACAGTGACCCCGGGCTCCTGACCTAGGGGCCATATCTCCCATCTCTCCAGGGAGGCACGGACAGACAGCTGCTGTCGGGCATGTTTGTGTATATGTAAATATCCATATACACACACCGAACCCTGAGAGCAGTCTGGCCATCTGCCACAAAGAGTGTGTGTCTGCACTACGCAGTCCAGACCACAGATGGGGACGGGGACAGTGCCGCGCGCTCTGTCCCAGCTCAGCCGCGCTTACACTCTTGCAAACAGACAATCCCAGAACGTGTTTCTGAGTCTTTGAGGCTTTCCTGCCACATTACTGCAATAAACAGAGAGCACAGTTCCAATGAAATCTTGTCTTCCAGTTCCACTGTTCCTAAGGGGACAGAGAAATGCCAATGGGTCCCGAAGAGGCCAAGGTCGAAGATGCTCAGACCGTGGGAATTCCAAATCCCCTTTCTTTTTCTGGCCCAAAGCTGTCGTGAAACTCAACCAGTAACTCTCCTTCTCAGATCCAAATCAACAGCCATTTGAGAAAGTTCCTACTTCGGATCCTAGGGATGGAAGTGAAGAGCCGTAGCCAGCACGGTCCCGGGGAACCCTCCTGTTCCTTCTCCTGCCCTCGCTGCCCGCCCCAGCCTCACAGCACAGCTGCCCTAGCTTTCCTTACATCGGTGCCTTGTTTCCATAGAATCCCAGAAGTCAGAGCTAAAAAAGACTTGGCGTGGTATTTCCCTTCACACAAACCCCCAAGGGCAAAATGTTACCAAACTCCTACTCTTCCATCCAAAACAGACTTGTCTGCCGGGAGCCGGGCCTGAGCGCAGAGTCGCGCCGGAGTGTGGAGCTCTGTCTCGTGTATTGGAGCGCAGCCCTAGGCTTGGGGGAGGAAGAAGATGCTGTGACGTTTCTCCTTCCAGAAGAGCCTCCGTCACTTGCTCAGCTTTCCTTTCCTGTTCAAGATTAGAAAAGTCAAGTTCATAGCCGGGCGTGGTGGCGCACGCTTGTGATCCCAGTACTTTGGGAGGCGGAGACCAGAGAATCCGGGTTCGCGGCCAGCCTCAACTCTCTCTCTCTCTCTGTCTCTCTCTCTCCCTGTCTCTCTCTCTCTCTCTCTCTCTCTCTCTTTACTTAGTGAAGCCCTCCGCAACTTCGTGAGACCCGGTTTCAA
>PVJS01040004.1:0-10836 GCA_004027185.1 Glis glis | reverse complement strand
CCTCCCAAAGTACTGGGATTACAAGCGTGCGCCACCACGCCTGGCCTTTTTTTCTACTTTCTTAAGGGGGAAAACTGAATTCATTAGATTGAGATCTTTATTTTTATTTATTTATTTATTTATTTATTTATTTATTTTTTTTTTTTTGCGGAACTGGGGATTGAACCCAGGGGCATTCAACCTCTAAGCTACACCCCCAGCCCTACTTTTTAACTCTTTATTTTGAAACAGGGTCTCACTAAGTTGCAGAGGGCCTCACTAAGTAGCTGAGTCAGGACGCAAACCAGGATCCTCTGGTCTGAGCCTCCCAAGTAATGGGATTACAAGCATGTGCCACCAAGCCTGGCTGAGATCTTTATTTTTAAATAGGCTTTTAGATCAGTAAAATTCCTCTAGCTACTGCTTCAGCAACATTTGAAAACTTTCTAATTTCCCCTTAATTTTTTAAATTCATGAGTTATTTATGTGTGTATTATCTAGTTTCCAATAATTAGATATTTTCCAGATAACTTCCTTCAACTGAATGGTCATTTAATTTTATTGTAGAAAGAGAACATACTTTCAATGACTTCGAGTTTTTTAAAATATTGAGACATTTTTATGATCCACAATATGGACTATATTGATAAATAATTAATGCAGTCTTGAAAAGAATGTACTATTCTGCTGTTTGGCAGAATGTTCTACAAGTGTAAAATTACACCAAGTTATTTGGTAGTGTTTTTCAGGTATTTTATAGCATTGATGATATTCTTTCAAATTCTATTATTATTGAGAGATGGGTTCTCGAATCTCCAACTATAATTGGATACAATTATACAATTATACAATTGTGGATTTGCTTACTTGCTCTTGGAGTATTTGCAATTTCTTACTCATGTATTTTTGTCCCTGTTACTAGGTAAAAAATAGTAGGTTGAATTTGACCATTTATAATTATGAAATCACCATCTTTATTTCTATTATATTCTTTGCTCTAAAGTCATTTTTTCTGTTTTTAATACAATCACCCAACTTTCTTTCAACTTGTATTGCTTGCCAAATGTTTGCCTATCCTTTGACTTTTAACCAATAAATGTCTTCATGTTTAAAGTATCTTTTTCTTAACAGCACAGAATAGGCCCTTGCTTCATAATCTAATTTCACAATATTTGCCATTTGATTAGGGTATTTAGAACACTTATGTCTAATGTGATTACTTATATAATTACATTTAGATCTATCATTTTGCTCTGTGATATTTATTTATCTTATTTGTTTCTTCTTATTTCTGTTTTATTCTATTTTTATTGTTTCATTTTACTTCATATCTTAATTTGGTCCTGTGGAGTTAGAATTTTATCAAATTTGGGAAATTTTATCCATTATTTCTTCAAATTGTGTTTTCATCCTTCCACTCCTCAGTTTTGGAGATCCCACCAACAGTTATATTTAGGCACTTGAAGTTGTTCCCAAGCTCACATAAGATATTTCTTCTCACATGTTTGAGTTTGGAAAGTTCCATTGCTATGTTTTCAAGGCATTGATCTTTTATTCTGAAAAGTCTAATCTACTGTTAATGCTGTCTTGTATGTATATTTTTATATCCTCTATGTTTCTATTCAACTTTTTGAACATATTAAATCCAGCTATAATAACTATTTTAATATACTTGCCTAATAATTCTAACATCTTTTATTTCTGAGTCAGTTTTGATGGATATGTTTTATCATGTTTTTGTAGATTGATATAAATATGAGTAAATACCTCTAGCAATGAAAAATTGATTTTATTAAAGTCAGATCCTCATAATCACATGATTCCCTCTCAAGCAAATTCCTTATCTATTTTTCTTTTCTATTTCTTATCCAATTATTTATCCATCCATCTGTCCATTCACCTTTTCCTTCCATCACTCATCTTACAAATACTTAAGTGTACTATTTGCTAGAAGCTTTTCCAGGTTGCTAGAGATATAGCACAGATTCCTAACCTCATGCAGATTCTATTATCTTGAAGATGTGTGGCAGAATTTGGAGGTATTCAGGGAGTGCTGATGATTTTGGAATAGATAAATTGAGCAAAAATGTCATAATAGATGAAGCTAAAGAAGTAATAGAGATTGAGGAGTCTAGGTTTGGTGTTAGAACTGGCCAAACCTACTACTACTACTAAAGTCATGCCACAAGTGGTAGCTGAAGACTTCTTTCAAGGGACTGTCCCAAACAATCCCAATATGTGTTCAGTTGGGATTCCAAAGAAAGAAGCACTAGGCACCAGGGTGGCCATCCCAAAGCATTTATTAGGAGAATTTCCTTGCTGTAGCTTCAGCATCCTCATAGCAGACAGTGAGAAAAGAGATGTACCCAAGAATGTAAGGAGGAGGGTGTGTTATGGAGTTCATAGGAAGGTTTAAAGAATTTGACCAGGGTGGAGGCTAATTTCTACATATTTAGCGACATGTTTGATCATTCAATATTTCAGGCAACAGTTTAAACAGCCTTATCAGTACAAGTGGGAATGTTCAAGGCAAGGGCTTTGGTTCAAGCCTTCAGGGAACCATGCAGCTAACAAGGTCACAGAGAGGTTGAGAGGTTGAGACAAAGAAAGCAAGCAAGGATAATTGGGGGATACTACATGAGGCTCTGTGTCCAGCATTGTAAGGGGGTATATTTGAGTCAAAGCAAGATGGGAAAGCACTAAGAATTTGAGCCAGTGGGGTAACAGTATCTGTGTCACTGATCATTTTGGAAGTGGAACTGAGAAGAGGATTCATGAGTGAAACCACTGAAGCAAGGGTACCAAACGGCAGGGTACCAAACGGCAGGCTATTGCTGTCATCAGGCAAAGGGCCCTGGTAAACTAGCCCAAGCTATTAACAGTACAGATAGTGAAAAAGGGTTATATTCTTATATATTTCGAAGGCAAACATAACAAACGGTATTTTCTGATAAATTCAATATGGTGTGTGAAAACAAAAGGAGGCAGGAAGGATCACTTCCAAATTGTTTCTTCTGAGCAACTTTAAGCAGAATAGAAGTATCATTAACTGACAGAATAGTCAATATTATCTATTTCCATTCCTTTTCATTCATTCTTGTGAACCTTGCAATTTAGATTCTACATCAAACACTCAAATAAATTAGACCTCTAAATATCTTCCTACTTGCCTACCATGCAAAATTGTATTACTTAAATCCCTTAGGTTACTCTCTCCTTTAAGTCAAGATCACTGTTTTTATCCTTGTCTTCCCAAAATGTGTGTGCTCTGTATTTCTTTCTCACCCTCCACTTGTGTCTTCCACTGATTTTGGTAAATGCCCCAAGAAACAATTAACAAAGCTATGTACCACTAATAAATGGGGATATTGTAGATTAGGTATTAACTGGATACAGTTTATGTTATTTTTCTTTAGGGTGTATATTGTCATTAACATGATTAAATACAGAAAAGTAAATGAATTTTGGTCAAGTCACTAAATTGTATATTAATCAAAGAATATAAATGTGCCTTCAGAAATTCTTAGATTTATTTAAGAAATTTAACAGTAGCATTTAAAAAGATTGAACATATTTTCATTAGGATTTTCCAGGGAAACAGAACAAATAGGAGACAGAGACAGAGAGACAGAATGTAACAAATTGGCTCATGCATTTATAAGGCTGAGAAATCCCACAGTCTGCTATCTGCAAGCTGGAGATGCAGGAAAGCCAGGGGTGTGGGTCTAGTCTGAGTCTGAAGGCCTGAGAACCAGGAGAACCAATGGGGTAATTTCAAGTCCAAGTCCAATTTCTGAAGAACTGGGAGCGCTAGTGATGTAAGTCCCAGTCTAATGACATGTGACCAATGTCCAGTCTCAAGCAGTCAGGCAATGTGAGTGAATTGTCCCTTCCTACAAATTTTGGTTCTATTCAGGCCCTCAACAAATTGGATGATTGATGCTGACCCACATTGAGAAGGAAAATCTACATACTTCATTCAGTATACCAATTTAGATGTTATCTCATCAAGAAACACTTTCACAAACACACCCCAAAATAATGTTTAACTAAACACTTGGGCAGCTTTGGTTCAGCCAAGTTTACACAAAAATTAAATATCTTAATACTGAAACCAGTGCAAATTAATAAAAATGTTTATGCCTTTAAAAACAATTGTATTTAAACATAGATATAAAATTTCTGAACCTAATATTTAGTGTGAATGGTCAGTTTTATGTAACTGCCATATGTATTCACGGATCAGGTTAATAAGGTTTCACACCACTTATAAATATTATCTATTGTTATGCTTCAATTTAAAACTATAACTTTAGCTGGGCATGGTGGTGCACGCTTGTAATCCCAGTACTTGGGAGGCTGAGACCAGAGGATCCGGGTTCGCGGCCAGCCTCGGCTACTTAGTGAGGCCCTCCACAACTTCGTGAGACCCGGTTTCAAAATAAAGTATAAAAATAGGGCTGGGGGTGTAGCTCGGAGGTAAAACGCCCCTGGGTTCAATCCCCGGTACCACAAAAAAATAAATGAATAAATAAATAAATAAAATAAAACCATAACTTTTAGATATGTGTATTTTATGGTACCTCTTTTTATTACACTTCACACTTTACAGATAGAGATATTCCATACTTCCTTAGTGTGGACATCAAAGGAAGATATAATTTTTGTCCAGATTATTTTATGGTCAGATTGTATAGTTGTTTAAGATTTTTCCGGTTTCAAAATAAAGTATAAAAAATAGGGCCGGGGGTGTAGCACGGAGGTAGAACGCCCCTGGGTTCAATCCCCAGTCCTCAAAAAAAAAACAAAACGATTTTTCTAAGAGTGTGTAATATCACTATTCTTTCAATGGAATTAATTATACCTATTAGTTATATTTAAAATATATAACACCTTACCATTTGCCTTATTTCTATAATTTCATTCGATATCATTCCTATAATATTCTAACATATGAATGTTTATTAGCTATTTTTGTTTCATAGTTTTGTTGTGGTTTTGTCCTATGACCAGTTAGAAATAATGTTTGCTTCTGCCTTCAGTTTGGACTTATGGAAAAGACAACATAGAATTCTAAATAAAAGTGTGTATATAAAGATGTTTTCTTTCTGTTTTAGAATTAGAAACGTTGTGAGTCAATTATTACCTGATTATGATGAACTGTGTGTATTCCAGAGTCTGTTTTATCTAAGAAGTGGGTGTTACTGAGGACAGTTAACTACTTGTTGATCTGCGTGTCTTATAAATGAAACTCATATGTACAAGGTGTCAACTTTTATTAAAAATGCCTAACAAATTAGATTTCTGTGCTATTTCTAGGAGCTTTTTATTTTTCCACATTTCATTAAACAAGAACTTTTTAGAAAGTGATCACACTACATAACAAATTGCTATTTTCTCATTTTTAGGTGCCATTAGTCATACATTGGTAATCAGACAATCAATAGTCACAAAGACGGTACTATTATCTGCTGAGGCCCAATTTTCCATGACATTTATGCATATCTTGGGACAACTTCTGTCCATTTTATAACAATCTTTTCAAGATGTTTCCAAAGTGAGTTCATTGGAGAAGAGAGAGTTTCTCCCTTCGGGGCAAAAGGCAGATTTGCTTGCAGACCAGTATAATCAAGATAGGGACTCCTCTGGGGCAAATGTTTGAAAAACCTCTTATAAAATTGGGGTTTTCTAAGTGCAGTGATCCTCAGCTACTAAACAATGCTATTGTATAACATCTGCCTGGGCCATTCCACATCACCCCAGAGATTCTGGCTTGTGAGAAGGTAGTTTATGAGAATATGAAGTTCATGCAAAAATAATAAAAGTCTTTGTCTATGAATCAAGAGTCTTACATCTATTACCAGGTTTTATGAAAGTGTGATTGAAATAATAGCTTTCAAATAGGATACCATCTCTGACTCTTCATTCTTCTTGGCAGGACTATCATTTTATAGAGGAAGTGGGCTTAAGGAGGGTGAAAACGTAGCCCAAGACCTTAGCAACTCAGAATACAGAACTTGAACTTTTTTTTTTAATTGGTGCATTGTAATCATACAACTTGATGGGTTTCAGGGTGGAAGAAGTATACATGCACACAATGAACCACAGTTTCTATCACAGCAACAATAGTAAAATAATATACTATTCATAGCACTATCATTATTGCAGTATGCAACATACATACTGTATGTTGTATATATATAAAGTATAAGACAAAATGTGGTCAAATTTAAAAATTTAAATTCAACTCATATTTTATATATTGGATTACATATACTAACTGTTTATAAGTTATTCATACATTGGATTATTCAGAAATTTCAGTATGAAATGCAATGGCAGTTTCATCATACTTTTTAATATTTTTATCAGTACCTTGTAATTATACATCATAATAAGTTTCAAAGTGATATAAATATATATACACACAGCACGTGGTGGGTTTACCTCTGGATCCCACCCTGATCTCCTCCTCTCCCCATACATATTAGTGAGATTGGTAGAGATAACTTCATATATGGACATAGCATTATTTGAACTATGTCCTTTATCAATTATTTTCCCCTTCTTCTCCCTCCCCCAATCCCCTACCACTATTCTACTGGTCTTTCTACTCATTTATCTGAAGTCTCTTTTTTTTCCTATTTTCTCTCTAGTTTCCATATATGAGAGAAAGCATATGACCCTTGACTTTCTGAGACTGGCTGACCTCACTTAGCAAATCAAAAGTACCCTGAGATTTCACCTAACCCCAATTAGAATGGTAATCATTAAAAATACAAACAACAAATGCTGGTGAGGATGTGGAGAAGTAGGAACTCTAATACACTGTTGGTGGGATTGCAAATTAGTGCAACCACTTTGGGAAACAGTGTGGAGGATCCTCAGAAGAATGGGAATGAACCTACCATATGACCCAGCAATACCACTTCTAGACATCTACCCAAAAGAACTGAAACCCAACTACCAGACTAATGCATGTGATCTATGTTTATAGCTGCACAATTCACAATTGCTAAACTTCAGAACCAGCCAAGGTGCCCATCAACAGATGAATGGATTACAAGATTATGGGATATGTACACAATGGAATTTTCCACAGCCATGAAGAAAAACAAAATTACATCATTTTCAGGGAATTGGAGAACATTATGCTAATGCGATTAGTCAGTCACAAAGAGTGAAAAGTTGAATGTCCTCCCTAATATGTGGAAGCTAGGGAGAATGGGACTTAGAAGGGGAAAGAAGGAGACAACTTTAGATGAGCAAAGAAGGCGACCTAACTGAGGGAGATGGGAGGGAGGAAGAGGGAAATACACTAATGCACAAGATTTATATACACAAACTTATCAGAGTCAATCACTATGCTGAGCAGGAAAAGGAGGGAATAGGGTGGGAATTGAGGGAGGACTAAATGAGTGATGTGTGCATGCATGCTTCTGCTACCCTGACACTTACCAAAATGTATGATTACAATGCACCAATAAGTGAATATGAAAAAAATAGGGCTGGGGGTGTACCTCGGAGGTAGAATACCCCTGGGTTCCATTCCCAGTTCTGCCAAAAAAGAAAGAAGAAAGAAAGAAAGGAAGGAAGGAAGGAAGGAAGGAAGGAAGGAAGGAAGGAAGGAAGGAAGAAGAAAGAAAGAAGAAAGAAAGAAAAAGAAACGAGAAAGAAAGCAAGAAAGAAAGGGAGAAAGAAAGAAGTGCTTTGGATTTGGAAAAAAAGCAGGGGCTATTAAACTACATGTGTTCCTATAGAATATTATTTGGGACATTCAGTTATTCATGATTAGGATAAAGCTCGTATTTTTGCACAATAATATTTCTATTTATTTTTATTAGATAGTTAGAAAATTGGAGTGAACAATAATCACAGGAGTTTTTAGGAATACCATTTTATACAGTTTATACAACTTTTATATTTTATTAGTTTTTGAGTGACATGCAATGAAAAAAATTAAGAACTAAGTAAGTTTACTAGGATTTTTATATAAATCTTACAAATTTTACCATTAGTAAATATTTTTGTTGAGACAATCACTACTCATTCTTTAATTGACATGCTATCAAATAAAGAAATTAACCATTAATATGACTTTGTATTTACAAATGAAATTACTTATACCAGTGTTTTTATAGTGTAAATGCTAGCTTAAGATTAATTTAACATCAATTCTAAGAATGAGTTAACATCTAAAATGTTTAGAATACATGAAGACATTTATTACCCTAACAAAGAAAGGCCAATAGAATTAGTTTTGGTGATCTTTTATCTCTGTACAGGCAACCTAGATTCATTTTAATTCAATTAATTCTCAATGTGGTATTTATTTTCTACTTCTGTGTGCCTATGTATTACAGAGTCCCAGTCATCTTTCTTTATCTGCTCCATTGCTCAGTGATTTTTTTGCTGTTGTTGTGTTCGTGTTTTGGATTTTTTCCCTACCCCAATCTTAAAGTCTTAGATTTTGCTCTTGTCCAATCTTTCTTCAGTTCTCTATAACTCTATTCCAGGGGCTTCCTCAATATTCTTTGGGGGTGGTTAGAGAAGTTATGATGGCCGTAATAGTAGAAGAAGGCCACCTAGGAAATTTATTTTAAATTTGTAGTTAGTATAGAAGGCACACTGTATTTACTTAAGTGTATATATAGTTAGGATTAGGGAGGATCACGGAAATTAAGGAGGAGTTGCAAACCTCTTAGTGATGGCTCTCATTTTTGGTAATCCTCAACAAACTTCAAGATGAGAGATTTGCAAGCTAGCACTTCCTCTGGCTGAAGGGAGAAATATGTTTTCAGTTCCTTTCCTTTCCAATACTTCAAATATTATATCTCAGATCATATAAACTATATCAAAGATACATTTCTAGTTTCAAAGAGATGACTTAAACATAACTTGAACAGAACATCTATTTTTCATCATGGCTGAAGCCATAGTTATGCTAACCAAGGCACAATCCCCCTCTGGGCCAACTGTTTACTTCACTTCTGTCATTTTACATATGCAGCTAATACCAAATAAATCCACGTCCCCCTCCTGCTTTTATAGGCATTTGAATACTCAGAACCTAAAATCTAGTCATTATAATAAGGAAGCTCTTGAATTCCATCTTTTAAATAAATTATATCAAAGAATATGTTACTTTGTCCTTTAGCTAATGATTTGCTCATATTTAAGACTAATTCCTTAGGATAAGAATATAAAATACAAAAGGAATGTGGTTTCTTTACCTACACAGTATCTCCCTACAGGGTTTTCTTATTGCCCAAAGCCTATGAAAAGTTCTTTGTATTTCTGAAATTTTACTTTTCTTCATTATCTAGTGTTGAATTCTTCATCCATTCCCCAATCATTTGCCTTTATCTCTATATAAATGATCAACTCTAGTTAGAATTTATCATCATGATCCTAGTGCATTTATGAAGCACTTTATATTATGTAATATTAAGCAAAAGGTATTTCTCAGCCTGCTCACATGCTTCTAGGGGAATTTTGTCTTTCTATTTACATACAACTACATGAATTGTACTAATTTCATCTCAAGATTACTCACTATAAATGTAAAATTTTACAGGAATTATTTTATTCATGAATATTTTTATATTGATAAAATTGCTCTCAAACCATTATTTCACCATAGCTTAAAGTGCGTGGAAATGGACAAAGACAGAAGCAAATAAAATAGAAAATATTAGGATCTATAATTCCAAATAAAAATGTTAATATCAATGAAGGACCTTTGTGTGGACTTTGAATCATGCTGCCAAAATAGAACATCTGACATGAAGCTTAATATATGCACAACAAACAACAATTCTTTAAAAAAAGTATTCCAGGAGGTGTTATATGTTCTCAATATATCTAATTAGACATACTGAGAATATGTCTAAGACTTACATGTTGCCATTATGGATTACAGAGTTATTTTATTTCTTATTTTGAAAATAATGTGTTGCTGTGTAATCATACTTCAACACTGTTATTTAACCTCCCTGCTTTTTGTTAGGATGAGTATGGAACTACAGAGAAGAACAGAACTCCAACATACCAAATAGTTGTCATTTCCTGATATTTAAATAGTATGTTAAAATAGTAATATCTTTTATGCTACCAAGCATAGTTTCATTCCATTTTGCCAGCACTACAAGTGCATTGTATTGTAAGTGAGAACAGCTCATTGAGAGCCATGCTGTATGTATTCTGGAAATAGATGAAGACAACATATTCTGATATATCTGTAGTAAAATCCAGTTAGGAGCTTGTTCAATAGGAGAGTTCTGTGAGTTTGTGTTGTTGTTGTTTGTTTTCTTGAACAAACATAGGAAATAACTTTTTGTAGTTGTATCATTGATAATTACAAATGATTTCTGAAGAAGTAATTTTGCATATTTTCAAGGAAACCTAGTTTTAGGGAAACAGCTGATACCGTTTGCTATTCATGAGAAGAGTATTTACATTAAAATGATATAATATGTATATGAACCTTACAAATCTTCTACGCTGCCCCTTTAAAAGGAGTGAAATTATTACTTTTTATTGTTATGGATAATTTGGTACACTCTTCTTAAACCTATTTATCTATCATGATGAATTTTGAATAAATAACTAAAAACTACGTTTCTTTTTATAAAAGGAGGAAGGTAAAATAAAGTCCACTCTACTTTGCTTGCCAACATATTTTGCTGTCTGTACCTTTACACTTTTGTTTGTTTCATACTCCTGAAACTTTTGCTTCTTAAGAGATATTTAGCCGGGCGTGGTGGCGCACGTTTGTAATCCCAGTACTTTGGGAGGCGGAGACCGGAGGATCCAGGTTCGCGGCCAGCCTCAGCTTGCTCTCTCTCTCTCTCTCTC
>PVJS01040003.1:0-18648 GCA_004027185.1 Glis glis | reverse complement strand
AAGTTGCGGAGGGCCTCACTAAGTAGCTGAGGCTGGCCGCGAACCTGGATCCTCCGGTCTCAGCCTCCCAAGTACTGGGATTATAAGCGTGCGCCACCATGCCCGGCTAAAATTTTAATAATTTCCGTAATATAATCCAATTTTCTGTATCCAACTGAATCTGAGAAGTAAAACATATAAATAATACTTGTAGCAACAAGGAACATTTAAGAAGAAAGGTGTAGCATGTAGCAAAACTAAGATAAAGCATGAATAAACGTAACAAGCAATACAGGTTCATCTTTCTTACTCTACACCCTTTCTCTCAAATACAACACATTGTCGAATACTGTGGTGAGTATACCTGCTTATGAACTGATGCGCTTTTCCCGCCAAAATTCGCTTGCGTCACGCTGTCGCAAACGCGTGCGCCCTGGCCGTAAAGCAGCGCGGTGTGCTCTCTGGAGCCCTGAGGCGCTGGGATCTGCGAATCCGAAGCCCCGGCGCCCGGAGGCGGCCCCGCTGGGCTCCTTCGCTGTCGGGAACTGATCGTAGCTGGAGACCTTGCCGCCGGGCGCAACCGTGCGAGCTGGTCCTGGCCCCGGTGAAATGGCATCGGGGCGGGCATCACCCGGCGCCGCGCTGGGTCCCCGCTCTGCTCCGGGCCGCGCTGCGCCCTGAAGGTTGCACCGGCGCCTACAGAAACCAGCCAGCAGGGACCTCAGCACATGGCTGCAGAGCGCTCTGTAGAGTGCGGTGCAAAACAGAGTACTAGAGCCGAGCAGCTACCGGAAACAGCTGTTGGGAATCACCGGTGAGGAAGAGGGGTTTTGTGACAGGAGCAAGAGGCACCAAAAGTGACTGGCCACACACACATTGAGGGGTGGGGGTCCTGGACGAAGAATGTAACGTGGGGGGAATTTGAGATAATGTCAGGGCAACATTTTGCCTTGTCTGTAAACAGGCTCCAAAAGGGTACTTTCGTTCAGCTTACCCTTTTTGAAGGAAGAACACCTGCCTAGCTTAGTTCTACCAGCCAAAATAAATTTTACAATGCAAATTTAAAACTAAACACATTTGTGTGTGTGTGTGTGTGTGTGTGTGTGTGTGTGTCACTGGGGATAGAACCCAGGGGCATTCTACCTCTGAGCTACACCCCCAGCCCTATTTTATTTTTATTTGGAAACAGGGTCTTGCTAGGTTGATGAGTCTCACAACTTGCTGAGACTGTCCTCGAACCTGTCATCGTCTTGGTCTCAGCCTCCCAAGTACTGGGAGTACAGGCATGAGCCACCACGCCCAGCTTAAACACGTTTAAAAAGGAAAGTTTATTCTGAGGAAAGGGACTTGAGAACAAAAATAGTCTGGAAAACTGAAATAGGCATTCCCCTATAGTAGACTGGGAACTCAAAGCCATAGGCAAGTTTAACATTAAATTCCCCTTTCCTCAACATCGGCTCACATATACTCAACATAATTAGCTTTTGTAATAATAGTAATGGAGTAAAATAGGTATATGTTACACTCAAAAAAATGCACCCATCTGTTTTAGAGAAGCAAAATCAGGGTCGAAAACCAAAAGCAACTGCATATGTATATGTGTGGAGTTTCGAACTATGATACCAGTTTAGGATTCATTTGCCCCATTTTCTCTGGTTTCCTCTCTGTGAACTGAAAACAAAGAATATGAAGGAAGAGGAGGACCTGCACAGTTCCCATGTACCTACATGTAATGAAAATATTGTTTTAACCTGTTAAACATAAGGCATAAAAAACTCAATGGAAAAACTACCTAAAAAATTTATGCAGGAAAAGTAGTAGATAATATATACTACATGGCTTAGCTAAGAATACCAAGAAATTTAAAAGTAGTTACTGATCTAAATTATAACGATGATAGAATTAAGTAATTATGATTGAGATATGATTTTTGTTGCCTATCATTTTGAGTTTTATTTTGTTTGCTGTAGTGACAAATCTCGATTAGTTAGTTGCCTACCTGGTGGAGTTCATCTCTCCTGTGGTTCTGAAAATTGCTTGTTTTTCCTTCTTTGTGATTTATTTCTTTTAGGACTTTCTCCAGTGTTTGCTTGGTCCTCATGAATTCTTTAAGCGTTTATCATGGAACATTTTTATTTCTCCATCAATTTTAAATAATAGCTTTGCTGGATATTTCATTTTTGGTTGGAAGTTTTTTTTTTTTCCAGGGTCCGGAGTACTTTATACCAAGCTCACCTGGCATTCTTGACTTGGGTTGAGAAGTGTGGGGTGATTTTTATGGTTTTGCCCCTGTATGTCACCCATTCTTTTGCTCTTGCTGCTTTTAGGATTCTTTCTTTGGCCCCTATATTAGACATTTTAATTATTACGTGGTGTGGGGAGGTCCTTCTTTGGTCCTGTCTTAACGATATTCTATATGTCTCCTGTATGTGAATGTCCAAATCCTTTTCTATGTTCAGAAAATTCTCTGAAATTATTTCTTTGGAGAGGTTTCTTATACCTTTGGTCTGTGCTTCTAAACCTTCTTCGATGCCTTCTATCGTTAGATTAGGACATCTTGTATTGTCCTGTATTTCTTGGATGACCAGGGTGTGTTGGATGGCCAGGGTGTGTTGTAATATCTTCTGTATATCTTTGACTGTGAGGCGCACTTCAAGGCGCGGTGTTGGATGTGGGCTCCGAGGTGTGGGTGCCGGAAGATGCCCAGTCCGAGGTGTGGGTGCTGAGGGTCGCCCGGCCTCATGGGATGCACACGTGCTCTGGGTCTTGGGAGGTTGCCCAGGCTCTGATGCATGGCACTGTGTATCTCGCGTGGGCCGAGGGGGGTGCGGGTATCAGGTGGTGGCACCTGAGGGTGCACGGGCGCGGAGGCACGGCACAGAGGATCGTGTGCGGGCCCCAGGGAGGTGTGTGGGCTCCTGGATCTTGGGTGGCAGCGCCAGAGTGTGCCCTGACTCTGAGGCGGCACAAGGGTCATGCGGGTCTCCGGTGGTGGGGCACAGAGGCTCCCGTGCAGGTGAGAGAGGTGCAGGCTCTGGGTTTCGGGTAGCAGCATCAGAGGGTGTGGGGGTCCGAGGCAGGGTGTGGAGGGCCGCCCGCTCTTGGGCGGCAGTGTTGGAGTCCCGGGCGGGGCGTGGTGGGCCCCCAGGTCCCGTGGGATGGCGGGGGTGTCTGAGGCGGGGCGCGGAGGGCTGCCCAGGTCTGGGCTGGCGTGGAGGTCCAATGCGTGGGTGTTGGGGATCGGGCGGGCTTATAGCGCGTTGGGGGTGAGGTGCGTGTCTCTTCATGGCTTTTCTGCATGCAGTGTGATTGTGACCATCGCTCAAACTCATTAGTAAAGGGGCACAATGAAAATGGTTTGGGGAATTTGAAGGTTAATTCATATAGTGCGTCTCACCGCCCTGGTTCATGGGTGTGGATTAGATGGTGCTTCGTATTACAGGCTTTGCTCTGTGTGGAGTTTTCACTGTGGCAGGTCATGAGGCAGGTCATGAGGGTATCGGCTCTCTCCAGGAAAACTGAGCTCTTTCAACTCTCTGTAGATTTTCTCTGTTTTCTTTCTCATCTTTAATCTTAGGTAACCAAATATGTTGGAGATGTGTCTGAAACTTATTTTCTAAAATGCCTATCTGATGGGGCATCAGTCCTAAGGACATTCTCCATTATAGGGTTTTTTGAGCCCATTTCTTCTTGTCAACCCAAACTCAAATTCTGCCATTTTAAATCTTCCCTTCCTCCCCTGCCCTCCCCTCCCTCCCTCCCTTCTTTATTTCTTTCTTTCCTTTTTTCTTTTTTTTGCGGTACTGGGGATTGAATGCAGGGGCATTCTACCTTCAAGATACACCCCCAGCCCTATTTTTTATTCTTTTAAAAAAATTTTTTTTTGCGGTACTGGGGATTGAACCCAGCAGCATTATACCTCTGAGCTACACCCCCAGCCCTATTTTTTCTTTATTTTTTGAAACAGGGTCTCATTAAGTTGCAGAGGGCCTCACTAAGTAGCTGAGGCTGGTGGTGAACCTGCAGTCTCACTACATTGTCAAGGGCCTTACTAAGTAGCTGAGGCTGGCCATGAACCAGTGATCCTCCTGTCTCACTCTCCCAAGTACTGGGATTACAAATGTGCACTACCAGGCATGGCCTCCCTCCTTGTTCTTTTGATACTAGGTCATTCTACCACCAAGCTATACCCACAGCTATATTTTATTTTTTGTGAAAAAGGATTGGCAACATTTGTGATGGTCTTGCTAATTTGTTGAGGGATGCCCAAACCTTTCAGCTTCCCAGTCACTGGTGTTACAGGAATGCACCACCAAATATGGGTAACTTTTTTTCTTTAAACCTAACCTCAGATTTCCTCTACTACTTCTGGCAATGAATCCATTTCCGATTCTTCTTATAAGCCCCATACTTCTCTTTCTCTCTCTCTCTCTCTCTCTCTCTTTCTCTCTCTCTCTCTTTCTCTCTCTCTCTCTCTCTCTCACACACACACACACACACACACACACACACACACACTTTTGGTATTGATCTGTCCAGAAATTAAGAGGCTGGAGAAGGTGAATATCTTCTACCAGTGTATTGATGTCTGCCAAATCACTGCTGCACTCAATCCCATGTTAAGGACCATGGACAGGTATTAGATGATGGACATAGGAGAGCTCTACATTGACCAGGCTAGTTGTAACTTTTGATAACTTGGTGCCACCATTTGTTGGTTTTCTTTGTGTTTCCTGGGATCATTATAAGTGAAAAGGAAAACAAAAGTGACTTTAAATATAATGTGTCTTAGACTGATGGTGTGGCTTTCTAGAAGAGCTTTCTATGATGTTGGAGACATTGGGTTTGCTCCCAAGCACTTCCAAAAAATGTTATAAAGCCTAGCATTCTCATATAGGGGACTCTCAATTTTCTACATTCTCCTTAGAGTTAAGAACACTTCACCCCATGAACCAGTAGGGAGAGTGGAGCTGTTCTCATGAACTAGTTGAAATAGAAAGTACTACTGCTCTTACCATTTTAATCTTCAGTTTATTATGAAATAGATAAGCATGAACATATTTGAGCATCTAGCTTTGGTCAGGATATATGAACACAGGTATTAATTTCTGGCATATATAATGGAAAATTAAACTGTCATGACCACAGTCAGTTTTGAAATATAAGGTGAAGCAAGCAAGAGATCAAGGAAGGGAGTTAATAAGAATGTGCTGTTTTAGGGGCAACTATCTGCCAGGGCAATTCACACAGACCTCACACTCCCACAGCATGCTCCTCATGGTCTCCAAGCTGAGCATAGATGGCCAGTAGTGTCCTAAAACCTCACCTTACAAAGTCTGCAATTACAGGGTGCTGAACAAGGGCAGTGGTTGAACTCTCTATACTTCATTTCCAACTATCTGTGGGCTCACCACTCCTCAGTTGCAGATTGAACTCTCCCTGTGAATGTGAATCTCATTCCCTACCCATCTTGCTGTTTGAACTCACCCTGGAAACACATTTCTGTGGTGGGTTCAGCAGTTCCAGAGTAGTCGGTTGCAGAGGTGGAGACTGATGGCAGGGCACTTGAGGGCTGCACCTGCTTTAGTACCAGCACCAGTTCTGTTTGAGGGGCAGAGGGAATAGTTCCTGCGTAAGATACAGAGCCATAGGCTTGCAGGCAGGGAACAAGTTCTCCAGACAGTGTGCCCTGATCACTGTAATAGGCTTGGCTTCCTTGTTGGTAGGCAAGTGACAGGCTATGTCCCTGATCTGGAATTTGAGATGGTGGCCCCTGCACCAGGCTAGCAGAGGATTATGGGTACAGAGGGATCATGGCATTGGCATCTGAAGTATTATCATACTGGGCTGAAATAACTGTGGAAGGAATGGCCGTGTCCTGCTCCAACATAGTCATAGCAAAGTCCCCATGTAAAGATGACTGGTGCCAGGCGTGGTGGCACACGCTTGTAATCCCAGTACTTTGGGAGGCGGAGACTGGAGGATCCGGGTTCGCGACCAGCCTCAGCTCTCTCTCTCTCTCTCCCTGTCTCTCTCTCTCTACTTAGTGAGGCCCTCCGCAACTTCGTGGGACCCGGTTTCAAAATAAAGTATAAAAAAATAGGGCCGGGGGCATAGCACGGAGGTAGAACGCCCCTGCGTTCAATCCCCGGTACTGCAAAAAAAAAAAAAAAAGATGACTGGTTTTCAGTGCTTTCTGTGATACCCCACTGAAAGAGACCAGGATAGGAGGCAGCTGACATGTACATCTGCTCTGTTCTGGGACCGCAGCCAACATGACCATGCTAGAATGTGGGTACAGGTAGGTACTCCCCATGAGTGGCTGGAAGGATGTGCCAGAGGCCGACGGCAGCAGCCATGCTGAACTGACAGCTGGGGCAGACACATTCGAGAAGTTATAGACACTTCCTGTTAGGGAAGCTGCATTGCTCATCACAGGGAGAGAGAGCTGCAGAGCAGTTGCCGTTTCACATAAAGATGGATTTTGGGAATTGTCAGAAGCAGAAGGGCAATAAAAATAAGATGTGCAGGGTTTCACTGTATTTGAGAAGCAGTATTATGTTAATGTTGTTGCACTGATAAAGCCTCTAATTCCAGGTTAGGACAGCTGTAAGTTTTGGAACATGTTTTCACTTTTCTGATGAACTGCCTTTTCTCCACTTGGGCACAGATGACCCAAGTGCTCTGTGTCATACACTTTTCTACAAGTATCCTTCTGCCCTTATTTCCCATGAACCTGCACCTGAACTGACTCATAACTATCCTGGAGTTGAACGATTTTTGAATTAGGAGACCCTTAGAGAAATTCTAATATCACCATGTTAGGTTTGAGGAAACTGAGGATCATAGAGGTCAGATTGGCTTCTTCTAGTTCTCCTATTTTGCTAGGATCAGTACCAGGATATGGAACCAGACTACCTTTCCAGGACTCTGTGTTCTAAGCATGGACTAGAAACCAGGAGAGACACGAGGACATTCTTAGTCTGTTCATTAGAAAACTTTACTGCTATTAACAATTTTATATTTAATGTCTCACTTTGCTTGTGCTGGTCATATGCCATTTTCTAGTGATCACTTACCACAGTAAAAAATAGAAGAACAACAAAATTGAAATTATATGAGATGGTAGACCTCATAATAGGATTAAAAGAAAAATATCAGAAAAGAAGACTAAGAAGTAGCACGAGTCAATGAATACAATACAAAGAAACAAGACAAGGAAGAATTTTTAAAATAAAATTTTAAATAAAAAAGAAAGCCAAGTGTGCTGGCATGTGTCTGTAATCCTGGTAATTGGGAGGCTGATACAGGAAGATTGAGGCCAGGCTCAGCAACTCAGTGAGAACCTTAACAGATTAGTGAGACCATGTTTCAAAATAAAAATAAAGTGGAGTCGGGTGTGTAGCTCAGAGGTAGAATGCCCCTGGGTTCAATCCTCAGTACAAAATAAACAAGCACAAAATAAACAACAACAAAAATCTCAAGGAACAACAACAGAAGATGATAAAGATGATAAAAAAAATTCTAGAGAAATGACAAATAAAAAAGGTAAAAAAGCCAGGTAAATTCTGAACAGAGAAATACAAATATATCTAAAATATAAAATATATTTAGAAATATAGTATGTTATAGAAGTGTCATTACAATTAAACTCCATTAGCAAATGATTAGCAGAAACAACCCAAATTTTCACCAACTGATGGATGAACAAATGTGCTATATCCATACAGTCATGAAAGCAATGAAGGATTCACACTCCAAAGTATGGATGAACCTTGAAAACAGTCTGCCACGTGTACAAAGCCAGGTGCCAAAGATCACACATATGATTTCATTTCTATAAAATGCCCAGAAAAGGCAAATGTAGAGAGATTAGTGATTGGGACCAGAGGGAGGAGGGAATGGGGAAGCATTGCTGCAGGGTAGAAGGGCTTCTCATTGGGATCATGGAAATGTCACGAATTAGACAGTGGTGATGGTTGCACAGCTTTGTGAATGTGTACAATGTCACTGGACTGTGCACTTTTTTAATGGTGGGTTTATGTTATATGAATTATATTTCAAGAAATAGTTTTAAAAATGTAATTGCAGGTGGACACCAGCCTCAGCAAATTGAGACACTGTTTCAACATAAAAAAAAATAGGACTGCGGTTGTAACTCAGAGGTTAATGCCCCTGGGTTCAATCCTTAGTAGCAAACAACAAGAACAACTACTACAACAAACAATAAAATAAAAATGTGAATTACTAAGGATTACTAAGGCAAACGATACTCTGACTCCATTTCCTCCTTCCCCTACTCAATTCTGGTCCTATCTTTTTTTTTTAAAGAATTAAGCTGTTTTATTTAACATGTAATAGTTATCGTGAAGCCATGTTTATATATTTAGTTTTTCCATACCATATGTATTTCTACAAACCTTTAAGTTTACATTTTATAGATACACTTTTCTATCAGGAAGGACAAATATATATGATTTCTTTTTACAGGTAAATAAGGGTTTTTAGAGGGTTTAGACTATGTAAATCGGGTACAAATTAGTCATAAACCACACAAAGACCTTCAGATAATCAGAAGATTTTTAACATTATTCCTTAGTTTTGTAAAACGGTGAATTTTAAAAAATTGATACCTCTATAGCCTTAATTTTATTCCCTATACTCTTAAATCATAATGCTTTGCAAGTAACATAGGTCTTGATATAGTTTTTAAATTAAATTGTAAATAAATTCCAATTTGTCAGTCAATGCATACGTTCCCCCTCACCTACTGCACCACCTCAGAATCGATCCTCCTAGAAGGAACAATCCCACATGGAAAAAGCAATGTCAAGCTTCTTCTCTTCTTTAAAGATTATCATGTATTATAGAAAAAAAGTACACAAAACTGATTTAAAAATTTGACATCTACTACTGCTTTACTAATTCTGTGATAAGAGAAGTATAAAAAATGTCCCTTAATATTTCGTAGCTTTATATAATATGCCAAGAAATACTGCAATTATGTTTATGAATTTTTCCATCTTCAAGTAAGGGAGATATGGTTCTACCAGTGAAGGGAAATGAATAATCAATTTTATGGAACTCAAAAGGAAGGGAGGCACGAAAAGATAGTTCTTCCTTCTCCGTAGTCTTGACTTCAGGGTTGACAGGTCAGGTGGCTTCTCACTATTGTGTCTACCATTTGTACAGCCTACAATGCTTAAGAAGTCAGGATGACCAGTTATCCTTCTCTTACAGCAAGACCAACCCTTTAATGCCTCACGAAACACTGAACCTCCTGTGTGGTATGTGCAAGCACCATCGGAATTGGTCTCGGGATCAAAGCGCTGGCCGCAGCCCGGGTTGAAGCACCGCAAGGACATTTTCTTCCCCTCCATCACCTGCAGGTGCAGACACCGGAAATGGCCAGAAGGTGAGATCACAGCTCTTCCGTGGCCAGCACCAGTCTCTGCTCCTATCTTCTCTTCACTGTTCCCTACCTTCTCTCCTGGCCACTACTCCTTGAAGCCTCTTCGGGAGCACATGCGCACATGGGCGCCTGTTTCTGACAGTTGCTGGACAGCAGTTTACTGCACATGCGCATCCGCGATAGCACCAGTGCAAACGGACTTTGGAAACCGATTTTCCCTGTGTCAGCTGATGGCTTTGGTGTGCGAGATGGGAAGTGGCAGGATAGGTGCAGGGGGACCTGACAGGCCCCTCGATTTAGTGTTAAGTACCCTTTTGAGTTTTTTTTTCATCCACTTTTAATGCCCGGATGCTGTTATCTGAAAGCTAGGCTGTGATCTGAAAGCTAGGTTGGCTGCCTTGGAGTCCTTGCAAACACTGCCGACTTCAGCGACCAGAGGCCTCACAGCGGGTTCTTCCTCCTCTGCATGCCGTGTGATCCTGACCATCGCTGAACCTCCCTAGTAAAGGGGCATGGTGATACTGGCCTTGTGTGTTTGCAGGTTAATTGGAGTGTGCATCTTGTGGTCCTTGTGAGTGGGTGTGGAGTAGATGGTAATTCATATTCTAAGCGGTGTTTCTGAATGAGCTTCTTGCTGTTGCAGTTCATGAGGCTAGGTCCCAGGTTTTCAGCTGTCTCCAGCATACCTGTGAGCCCTTGAACTCCTGCGTAGATTACCCCTTGTTTTCTCTTGACCTTTCTCATCTCTGATCTTAGGTAATCCAAGCATGTTGGAGATGTGTCTAAAACTTATTTTCTAAAATGCCTGTCTGGTAGGTCATAAATCATAAGAACATTTTCCATAAGAAGTTTTTTTCTTTGCATTTCTTCTTGCTAACCCAGACTCAAATTCTACCATTTTCAACTTTTCCATTTTTTTTTTTTGGTACAGGAGGATTAACCAAGGGGCATCCTACCTCTAAGATACACCGCTGGCCTTATATTAATTTTTTATTTTGAAGCAGTGTTGTTGAGGCTGACCTCAAACCTGTGGTCCTCCTGTTTTCATCTTCACAAATACAGGGATTATAGGCCAGTTTGAACATACCAAATTTTAATATTTTAACTCTCACCTTAGACTATGTCTCTTACTTCTGCCATTTAATCCATTTCTGATTCTTCTTATAAGACCACACATCTTTCCTCTTTTGGCCCTTCTGTTCCTGGACCATATTCCCTCAATTCTTATCTATACCTTCTGTTCTCTTCCACCTTTATGTTCCTTCTTTTTAATGTAGCCTTTGGTCCCCTACTCTCCAAAGAAAACCACAGGTAACAGCAACTCAAAACTCAAAAAAACTATAATTATTAATAATTTCTATTATTTTTCTTTATTCAATAAGTTTTAAATATAAAAACTAAATTAGTATTTATATCTATAACAACCTGCATGTATCTCTAAATTCTCTATAAAGCATTTGATCCCCAGATGGTACCAGCAATCTTGTCAGCTCTTACTTTGCATAGCCATAATATTGAGACATTTCCATTTCTTTTTTCTTCTCAATGAAAAATGAATTTCCCCAAGCAGTGTATTAGCATCATTCTCATGCTGTAGTTGAGCCTGCCTCTTCATGGCTTCATGCTCCAGCCTCTTCTCTCTTGTGATGGAATTCGATGTGACTGACTCAGCAACATTGGGTTTTCTCCATGGAATGGGTCATAAGGTGAAGTCTTGGAGTAGAAATTGGGTTTTTGTGGCTTGGGTGGTGAGTGTGGCTTGGTCATAGTAGTGGCGACAGGGTCCCTCTGCAGAGCAGTGCCGGATGATGTTTTTCAGAGTGCAGGCCTGTAGACAGCAGACTGAGAGTCACTGGGCTGATAGTCAAACCCAGATGGATTGCATCAGTCAAAGCTGGCCGAGCTTGTCTGGCAAGGTCCACCTAAGATGTGCTGGCCAGAGCTGCTTGGGCTGGCTGGACTGCAGTGGGTGGAGCTGAGTGAGTGGAAGCAGGATGAGCAGGGTGAGCTGCTGTGGACTTACATGAGGCCACAGACTGTGGCTTCTGAGGAACAGGCCCAGCTTGAGGTCTTTCTGGGCTTAGAAAAGGCAAAGGAACCAACCTGACCTGCCTGGGCAGTGGCAGCTCATACTGGGATGGTGATGGAAACTCTTCTTAAACACTGCTCTCTAGTTTCTGGGCTCTGACTTGAGGTTTCTCAGGATCTTTAACAAATATGGGGTATCCCCCCCATGATTTTCCAGCCAGTGATGTCTGGGGGCCTTTGGTGCTGTTTGAGTTTTCTAGGGCTCAGGAGGAAGAGAGCCTAGTTTTCTTATTGCTCTTCTTCCTCAGTACATTTGCAAGGCCATAGATCTTCGAGGATTTTAAAGGTCTCTTGGCTAAGCTCAGGTGGATTTCTCTTCCTTTTCCTCTTGGGAATGCTTGGTTTCTCCTCTGCCTTGACTTTGTTCCCTGGCTGATTATTGTCTTTGGCTTCTTGGAGTTATTTACTCTGGTCCTATTGATCTTTTCCTGCCTGTGGGCCTTACCTTTGCTGGTTGTACTGGATGCAACTTTATGAGGTTTGCTGTAAGAATACCTGGACTTTGTTCACAGGAGCATTGTTGGTGTC
Source organism: Glis glis (assembly GCA_004027185.1). Lineage (NCBI taxonomy): Eukaryota > Metazoa > Chordata > Mammalia > Rodentia > Gliridae > Glis > Glis glis. Next base: position 6,641 of record PVJS01040003.1, on the reverse strand, counting down.
TGCTGCACTGCCAGAAAGTACTTGTCCCTCCTTCAGGCACTCTGGTCCTTTGCCTGGATTTTGTTCTTCGGGCCCCATTGATAGGGTCAGAGGCTTGAGGCTTGTTCTCCCTGACTTGATCTCAGGGACACTTTAGGACACTTGACTTGTCCGTCACCTTCTTCACCTTGATGGCTCTGGTATCTTCAGCTTTTATTGCTGTGGGACGTTGGCTTTGTTTTCGCTCTTTCAAAAAATGGAGAAGCTGGGGAAGGTGAATATCCTCCACCAGTGTTGTGATGTCTGCCACATCTCTGCTGGATTCACCCTCAGTGTCAAGTGTCCCTTGGTCCTTGAGAGTCAGGCTCTTCTTGCCCACACTGTGGATTTCAGAAATAAGCTGTTCTGGGCCCATGGGATAGATGCAGGCAAGAAGCTGGTGAATATCAGAGATTTCTAAAGGGAACAGTGGAGGATATTGGTTTTCCACTGGGATGTAGTAGGCATCTAGAAACTGTGAAAGATCATTTTTCATGTCCCTCTATTCTTATTCTATCTACCTGGCTTGCCCTTGGAGGCCATGGCAAGAGATTAGCAGAACTCTGGACTGGATCTATTATTGAAATGGCCCAAAATTCAGATGGTAGGCAACTCTCAACTATCTGACTTCTTCTGCTCATGCAGGAGTTGGGGATTTCTAGAATTTGAGGCAGACAAAAAGCCTGGCTTAGAGGTTCCAATCCCTGAGAGGTCTCCATCGCCATGGGAATTTCCATCACTGCAAAGGAATCAAGGGAGTTGGCAGTCCCTTGTAAGTGGGATGCTCCTCTATTCACCAATAAGGTATTCAGGTAACTGCCAATAGTGGTTAAGGCAATTATCTTAGCTCTTAAGGACCATGGGCAGGTTCTCATATTAGAGCTATACATTGACTGTGATAGATGTAACTGATGATCATTTGGTGTCAATGTGTGTTGGGTTTCTTTGTGTTTCATGGGATCATTATAAGTGATATGAAAAGTGAAAATGACTTTTCAAATATGAAATATTTTTGCATGGGTGTGTGGCTTATGTTTAAAATTCTGGCATCCTATGTGATCCTGGGTATCATCACATGTACCACAAAAAAGTTTTCTAAAGCCTAGCATTCTCATATAGGGTCCTTTCAATTCTCTCCAATCTCTGGAGAGATAAATAACTCTTCGATACATTACACACACACACACAGACACAGACACACACACACACACACACACACACACACACACACACACAGAGAGGATAGAGAGAAGCTCTTTTCATGAAATAGAACAAGGACAGATTCAGATCCTGTGCCCTTTCTTGAACAGGATTGCTGAGCACAAGATGTTAAGTCCTGGCCTTTATTAGGGAATATCTACATGTCCCTATGAAGATGACTTTTGAAGTGTCTTCCAAGGAGACAAATGCAATAGATCAAGGAAGTGAATTCATTATAATGCTGTGATGTCAGGGCCCCTATCTGCTGGGCATTGCAACAGAGGCTCTTTCATTGTGCTCCTGAGGTCTCCTAGTACACCATGCATGGCCAGTACAGTGTTCTTCATCCCTATTGTACACAGTCTGGAATAGTAAGGGGCTGAGCAAGGGTAGTGGTTGATGTCTCAGGTCTAGAGTTCTACCTATGTGTGGACTCCCTACTCCTCAGATGCAGATTTGACTCTCCTTATGAATGCGAATTTCCTTTCCTTTCCTTCTGACTGAATTCACCTTGGAAACTGGTCTCTGTGGTGTGTTGAGCAGACCCAGAGTGATAGATTCCAGAGGTGGAAACTGATGGCAGGACACTTGTGGGCTGCACCTCCTTTAGAACAAGCTCTTTTCTGGTTGAGGGGCAGAGGCAATAGTTTCTGTGTAACACAGAAACTTACACAGTTTCTCTAAGTACTGCAGGCAGGAGATGAGTTCTCCAGACAGCAGAGGCCCCAGGGTGCTCTGATCATCGTAGTAGACCTGGCTTCTTTCTTGGTAGGAAGTGACAGGCTCTGTCCCTGATTTGGAATCTGAGATGGTGGCTTCTGCACAAGGGCAGCAGTTGGTAATGGGTAAAGAGGGAGCGTGGCATCTGAAGTTTTATTGTACTGGGCTTTTGGCTGTTTTGAAGAAATGTCTGTGTGCTGCTGTACGACAGTCAAAAGCAAAGTCTTGAGGTGAAGATGACTGTTTTAAGTGATTTCTGAGACCAGGGTAAGAGGAAGCTGACTAGGAGATCTGGCTTTGGCCAGGGATCCTGGACAAAGTGCCTGTGCTAGATGTTGGCACAGGTAGGCCCTCCCCATGAGTGGCTGGAAGGAGGTGACTGAGGCCAAGGACAAAAGCCATGCTTGATTGACAGCTGGGGCAGACACACTTGAGAAGCTGTAGGCACTTCCTGTTAGGGAAGCTGCATTGCTCACCAGGAAGAGAGAGCTGCAGAGCAGTAGCCATTCCACGTAAAGATGGATTTAGGAAATCGTCTGTAGGAGGCAAGAGGGTGATGAAAAAATGAGCTTTTTGAGTTCTCTATGGATTTGAGGAATAGTCTTATCTTAACATTGTTGCCTCCAGAAAGCCTCTAATATCAGTATTCACCGAGATACCAAAAATCAAACAGTTTAAGATGGCCGTAAGTGTTGGAGCAGTTTGGTACTCACTTGATGATCTGGTTTTTCGCTCCACTTGGGCATAGATGACCCAAGTGCTCTGGGTCATACACTCTTCCCTACAAGAATCCTTCTTCCTGCCCTATCTTTCCCTTGGGCCTGCACCTGAACTGACTTGTAACTATCCTGGTGTTGAACCATCTTAGAACCAGGCCAGTGAGGTCTGATTGGCTTCTTCAAGTTCTCCCATCATTGCTCATATCAGTATCAGAATATGGAACCGGACTCCCTTACCAGGACACTGTGTTCTGAGCACGGACTAGAGACCAGGAGAGATACAAGGATATTCTTCGTCTATTCCTTAGAAAACAGTATAGATAACTATTAACATTTTATCTTTAGTGTCTCACTTTGCTTGTGCTGCTCACATATCATTTCTATTGAAGATTTATCACTTTTTTCAAGCCTGGCTTCTGAGCCTGAGTGGAAATAACTGCCTGAGAATCAGATTTTCAAGAAATGCCTTTTATAAAAAAATGTAAACTCTCTGAGCTTCAGGTTGCTCATCTACAAAGTGGTTATAATAATAATAGTAGCAATGCTAATTCCTCCATGAATATCCATTGCAGATTACATATGATTTACATGGAAGAACGTATATTGAGTTCTAGAATGATAAAAAACAAAAATATGTCTGGTGTGGTGGCACACACCTATAATCCCAGTACTTAGAATGCTGAGACAAGACGATTGCAGGTTTGAGTACAAACTTAGCAATATAGTGAAGACCCTATGTTAAAACAACACATACAAAGGACTGAAGGTAAAGCTCAGAAATAGAATGCCCTTGGATACAACCACAGTAACACACACACACACACACACACACACACACACACACACACGGGGGTGGGCGTGGATTTTAATAACTGGTATTGAAAAAAGCAACAAAACAAAAGAAATCCTGCTATGAAGCTGGGTGTAGAGAGTGATGTACTTCTAGTGCATGCTGTCCAGAGCCTGAGGCAGTAGGAAGTCTAAGTCCAAGAGTTTGAGGCCAACCTGGGCAATTATAGGCAGACTCTGTCTCAAAAACAAAAGAAACAAAACAGAAGGTTGGCATGGTGGTGCATGCCTGAACGCCTGAAAACCCAGTTCTTGAGCAGATGAGACAGAATTATCAGAGGTTTGAGGGTAGCCTCAGCAACTTAGCAAGACCCTTAGCAACTTAGAAAGATCCTGTTTCAAAATAAAAACTAGCTGGGTGTGGTGGTGCATGTGCATAATCATAGCACTTGGGATGCTGAGATAGGAGGATCCCAGGTTAGAGACCACCTTCAGAAATTTAGTGAGACTGTCAGCAACCTTGCAAGACCTTGTTTCAAAACACAAAGTAAAAATTGCTAGGAATATAGCTCAGAGGTAGAAAGGCCCTGGGTTCAATACCCAGTACAAAGAAATGGATAAAATAAATAAAAAGAAAGAAAAAAGGAAAATAACTGCTAGAAAGTGTACAACAAAACATTAAGTATAAATGAATTCCTTGATTATGCTCATTCATATTTCTCTGAGTATTAGCCCCCAGATAACAGATAGCAATCATCCTAGATATTTCAATTAATATATTCATAGAAAAAGCCCTTTACAAGTATCATGATCTTCAACATTCAGAAAAATGTCATTCCTTAAGTTTGAAAATACCATCAACCATGTCATGCAGTCATACACGAAAAAGAACATTTTTTTCCAGTACAGGCAACAGAATCCAGGGTCTCACACATACTAGGTATGACCTGTACTACTGAGATACATCTCCAGACCTAAAATCAATTTTTTAAGTTAATTGGTGCTGGGAATTGAACCTAGGGCCTTCCACATGCTAAGCTGTACCCTAAGCCTAAAATAATTGTTTTAAATGTAATAAAACCCAAAAGACTTCACAAAATTATTTTAGGTAAATGTGGAATTAGAGATGTCAAGCTTGATAGTGTGTTCTTAAGTATGTCTTTCTTTTGGTTCTTATGGCTAAAAAGTGTTTATTGACTATTAGGGACTAATAATCATTAAACTAATTTTAAACTATTAATTTAAAAATATTAGTTTAATGACTATTTGGGTGTACTTTCTGTAGGAAGAAAATATTGTAAAGAAGGAAGGAAGCTTTAACTTGAAAACTAGTTATCACACAAAGGACTCTGTAGTGATACAAGTTAGGACAGATTATTTTTTAAAAGACATAGTTTAAAAGTCAGAGGAAATGGAATATTGGAAGTTCAGTTTCTCCACCCTTCTCTGTAACCACTTTTTAGGCATGTTTAAAGGAGGAACCATTTCTAAAGTATATACATTTAAAGAGTTAAGTTTTATCTTTGTTCAAAGAAGCATATAAAAAAACCAAAGGACCTATTATGTCTCTGCAATAAATTACATTTCCTAGTGGTAGCCAAATTCTAGCCCCCGTTTCCTGTCTAGTCCACTTCATTTTGCCCTGTTCTGAGTAGATTTGACTCTACACTCTTTGTAGGTTTGTTAAAAATCTTTGGTTCTAGCCAGATGCATTGGTGCACACCTGTAATTACAGTTTTTGGGAGGCTGAGACAGGAGAATCACAAGTTCTTGGCCAGCCTTAACAACTTAGTGACACTTTCTGTAACAGAGTGAGACCCTGTTTTGAAATAATTAAAATTGGGCTGTGGGTGTAGTTCAGAGGTAGAATGTCCCTGGCTTCAATCTCCAGTGACACACACAGACACAAAAAATCTTTTGTTCTCTCCAACATTTCACCCCTAACTACCTCTTTTTACAAAGAATGTCTCTACCCACTTGATCTCTTTCATTCTTATGTTTTCTCCTCCCTCATTTCTACATTTTCTCCCTCTAGTCAGTCCCTAGGGACCTGTGTGTATCATAAACAGATAAAGTCAAAAAGAAAGGAAGCAGAAACAGGCTGTCTGTTATCCCACTGCACCAGACAATGAAACAGATTGTGAGAAAGCAAACCATTAGTCCAAATTCACATACCTAGTAAATGTCAAAACTGAAGTTAGGTCTCTCGATTTCAAGTTCAAGACTATCACTCATTATTCAAAGCTGTTTTGACTATACTTCTCAATTTAGTGGGGGAAATCTAATGAAAAACTTTAAAAAGTTTCTTTCCTCACCTGACATGTTTAGAGAAGAAGTACCAGGGTTGAGGAGACGAAACCAGAGGAAGCCAAAAAGAGCTCATGTGTCTACTCTGAAGGTCACTGGTTAGTTACTGGTGACTAGTTTCTTGTGATGATCCAATGATTCAAAAGTGTTTACAGGCAACTCCATGGAAACCCCAAGATTCTACCAGGTGGTGGTAGGTTTGGTGGGAGGGTGATGTCACAAAACAGACAGTTTAAAGGTATGAAAGAGCCAATCAGGAGGTCAGATTGCCAATCAGAAGAGAGGATTGGTTGGAGAGAATGCCAGGAGAGTTACAAGGGCACCTAAGTGGCTGAGCTCTGGCAAGGGGAAATCATGCAGTAGACACATGAGAGTCCCACTGCACCATGGCTCTTATGTTAGAGAGAGCATCTCAATGTTTCTTATAAAATTTTCCTACTTTTCCCAGGCTCTTATATTAGGGATATCATCTCAATATTGCTTATCAATGTTTATTCCTAGAGAAATTTATGTTTCTTACCTTACATTTAATTTTGTTTTATGTCATATCCTCTCATTTTATCATTATTAGTATGCTTCTTGATTTCCTTTATCATTTTTAGTATGCTTCTTGATTTCCTTTATCATTTTTAGTATGCTTCTTGATTTCCTATTGCTTTTAAGGGCTCTGGGTTTCCTATTCTGTGTGTGTGTGTGTGTGTGTGTGTGTGTGTGTGTGTGTGTGTGTGTGATATATTTAGGGACTCCAACATTGGAAGAAATAGTGTATGCTTTTCTCTTGATGAGCATTTATTAGGAAGTATTGTGTACATGACCCTAGTTGAGGAGACAATGAAAGAAGGCCTGTGAGAAAGGCACTGTGGTGATTATAGCAAGCACCCAAGCATA
>PVJS01040002.1:0-17500 GCA_004027185.1 Glis glis | reverse complement strand
TACTGGGATTACAGGAGTACACCACCACTCCCAGCTAGTAATAGGGTTTTAATACATCATAACTAACAACAGAATCTTACAATGAGGTGTGATTTATCTTCTCTTTACACTAATAATTCCTAAATTTAGTTCTCCTTTAGTAGTTGCTACTCAGCACTGAATATAAAAGGTTTAAAGTAAGGCATCTGAGTCAATGAAAATAATTACCAAGCCCCAGATTCTAAAGGCTACAGAAAATTATTTGCCTTTAAAATTTAATTAGACCATAACTCTATACGAAAGCACTTACACTACATGTAAGGTCTCTGCAAAAACACCAACAGGTAAGCTTCCATCCCAAGGAAAAGACCTCACCCAAGCCCAGCTGCCTGGACAGGGACTCACGTCAGCACTGGGCCAGAGCTCCTTAATCACACTCTCGATCCTGCTCACCACCTCCATCCGCATCTTCTCCTCCTCGGGCCTTGGAGACATGTACTCATAAAAATCACTGATTTCTTCATGCAGACTGAAGACAAAAGCAGGAGAGTTAATGTGAGCAGGGCTGATCTAATGAGAAAGCAATTTCTTAAGTAATCTTCTCTAATTAAGTCTTATACGGTAATTCTGCTGATGACATTACATTCAAGGATTTTTATCTTAATTTTAACGTTATAACTCATGCTAAGCTAAAATGGGAATGTAATGCCAGGCATGGTGGCGCACGCTTGTAATCCCAGTACCTGGGAGGCTGAGACCGGAGGATCCGGGTTCGCGGCCAGCCTCAGCTACTTAGTGAGGCCTCTGCAACTTTGTGAGACCTGGTTTCAAAATAAAGGATAAAAAATAGGGCTGGGGATGTAGCTCGGAGGTAGAACGCCCCTGGGTTCAATCCCCGGTACCACAAAACAAACAAATAAATAAATAAATACAATAAAATGGGAATGTACATAATTTAATCAAAAAAGTCAAAATAATTAAATAAAACAAGAAATCCCTGTGAAGAACACTTGCTGGCTACTGGTGATTTTTTAAAAAATGAAAACAAAGCTATTCAGGCCCTGGTCCCTGCCTTTACACTTAGGATCCAGTAGACACAAAACAAAAAGACACGGAACTCAGAGGGGCTAGGTAAGCGTCCTGCCAGTAGGGATGGATCCTCCTGCCTGTCTGCAACCCATTCCTCACAGTGAGCAAAATGCAGGAGTCCCTTAATGAACTAAGCGTCAAATGAACAAGACGGCTACTGACCATCAGCAGTGCCTTGAAAACAATGGCTAAACTACCAGGGCTCTGTGAAGGAGTCAACGGCTCCAGAGACTGCCAACCGAAAGCACTGACCCAAGGGCACCAGCTGGGGGGGGGGGGATGAGCGCAGTCTCTGGAGAGCAAGGCTGGCTCTACACACAGCAGGCTATGAGTATAAGATCTAAGAAGTTCTGGCTTGCCAGGCATGGTGATGCACGCTTGTAATCCCAGTACTTGGGAGGCTGAGACCGGAGGATCACAGGTTTGAGGCCAGCCTCAGCTACTTAGTGAGGCCCTCCACAACTTAGTGAAATCCTGTTTCAAAATAAAGAATAAAAAACGGGGCTGGAGGTGTAACTTGGAGGTAGAATGACCCTGGGTTCAATCCCCAGTTCCACAAAAAAAAAAGTTCTGGCTGGGTTGGGGGTATAGCTCAATGGTAGAGCGCCTGCCTAGCACACACAGGGATCTGAGTTCGATCCCCAGCACCACAAAACACACACACACAGAGTTCAGACTTTCCCTTGTGGCAACAGGGAGGTATTTAAATGTTTCTGAGGGACCAGAGAGAGACTGGCTGCAAAAACACAGCATTTTATGATTAAACTGGCAATTGTGCAAATGATGGATCAGCAAAGGGACGAGACTGGACGCAGAAAACAGGATGTGAATGACCGGACTGTACAAGGGCCGGACGGAGGCCTAGGGGTGAAGGCAGGAGAAGAAGGGGTTCCAGAAACGTCACACACAGACCCGTCCTCACAGGACAGCGGGCAAGGCAGAGGCTACAGGGACCGGGAAAGTCCTGGTCAGGACCCACAGACAAACTGCATGAAATCAGTGTGGTGGGACAGTACTCCTATGCAGTCCTTGTGGAGAGAGAGAGACTGTGGAGAGCCACCTGTGGGAGGGAAGCGAGGGACGTGCAAGAGAATGTGAGAAGGAAGTCCAAGAGCAGGGGTTGACTCAGCCTCCTAGAGACCGGCCACTCAGGCCACCGTGGAGGCTGCAGGGAGGCCGGCGGAGCCTCCAAGGGCAGAGCCTGCAACTGGGCGGCCCCTGCAAGCTCCAGAGCAGGAACCTGGAAACACTGGGAGACCAAAAATGTTTTTGAGGAAGGAAGAAAATATCTGTGTTCCAACCTCCACTGGCTACAACTTTTGCTACATGCAATGCTGATGACTTTAAAAATGTGACTGATTAAGTAATCAACTGTTCCTGCCTCTTTTGATGCTTTTTTTTTTTTTGGCAGAGTCAAAAACTGTGAGTTCTCTCCTCAGGCTGTGCCTGAGGGCAGCTGTGTTCCCTGGGACAGGTGACTGGCGTTTGGTGCTTGCAGCCTCTGTGCTCAGGTAAGACGCGGGGTTTGGCAAGCAGGCGCCTTTTTAGGCTGTAAAGAATGATTGATAGAACAGCATTCTGTCTGTGTGTCATGCAATACTGCATCAAATTTGGATTTTAAAACTCCACAGTTCTGCAAGTGAATCCAGAAAAATACCCTGGTGGAGTCCAGTTTTTCCTTGGCATGTTTCTAGGTACCTTCGGCTCTTCAAACTCCCAGCATTTGGATTCTTTCCTCTAAGGTCATCCCCTTCTGCGCACAGACAACCGCTGAAAGAGAAGAGCTGCTCTTTGCGCAGATCCGCTGGCAAGCATTAGGACCGCACAGAACAGCACAACGGGCTGCTTCTTATCCCACTGGATAGCCTGCTACGAACGATCACTGCTCATGTGTAGTTCTAAGTTCTCTACAGAATATCTGCATTCTCGCCGGGCATGGTGGCGCACGCTTGTAATCCCAGTACTTGGGAGGCAGAGACCGGAAGATCCAGGTTCACAGTCAGCCTCAACTACTTAGTGAGGCCCTCCGCAACTTCATGAGACACAGTTTCAAAATAAAGGATAAAAAATAGGGCCGGGGGTGTAGCTCGGAGGTAGAATGCCCCTGGGTTCAATCCCCGGTACCGCAAAAAAAAAAAAAAGAACATCTGCATTCTAACCAACAGAAACAACCTCCAGAATTTGACTGCATCTATGAAGGCGCCCTTACACATTTCTAATTTTTTTTTTTTCCCCAACTGCCAGTTAATAAAGTCATAAGAAATTGACTAAGATCCGGGCATGGCGGTGCATGCTTGTAATCCCAGTACTTGGGAGGCTGAGACAAGAGGATCACAGGTTCACAGCCAGTCTCAGCTTGTGAGGCCCTCTACAACTTAGTGAAACCCTGTTTCAAAATAAAGAATAAAAAACAGGGCTGGGGGTATAGCTCAGAGGTAGAATGCCCCTAGGTTCAATCCCCAGTACCACCAAAAAAAAAAAAAAAATTTAAACAATAAAATGTCTGGGGATGCAGCTCGGAGATCGAATGCCCCTGCGTTCAATCCCCAGTACCACAATAAATAAACTAACAAAGTACCAGGGGGTGTGGCTCAGTGGGAGATGCCCCTGGGTTCAATCCCAGTAACACACAAGTGTGTGTGTATACATGGTAGGAACTGAATTGTTTCTGGAGTACCTACTCCAAGCCTGGTACACATTTGAGTGCCATGATGACTGAACAAAGGAAGGAAACTAGAAAAATTCTGTAAGCTTGCTTTCACAATTTGACATAACTTTATGCCTCTGAAATCATCCAACTACAAAGAAAACCTTAGCTTCTCCATATCTGAATCAGTAAAATTAATCCCAGTACTTGGGAGGATCATAGGTTCAAGGCTGGCATGCAGTAACTTAGTTTCAAAATAAAATATAAAATAAGGCTGGGAGTGTAGCTCAGAGGTAGAATGCCCCTGGGTTCAACCTCTAGTATCACACACACAAAAAAACACCTCAATAAGATTAAATAAACTGGGTGAGGCAGACATGGTGGCACACACTTGTAATCCCAGCACTTGGGAGGCTGAGACAGGAGGATCGCAGGTTCGGACAGCCTCAGCTACTTAGGCCCTCCGCAACTTAGTGAGACCCTATTTCAAAATAAAGAATAAAAAATAGGGCTGGGGGTGGAGCTCAGAGGTAGAATGCCCCTGGGTTCCAACCCATCCGCAAAAAAAATAAATAAACAAACTGGGCATGGTAGTGCACGCCTGTAATCCCAGTACTTGGGAGGCTGAAACAGGAGAATTGAGGGTTCAAGACCAGCCTCAGCAATTTAGTGAGGCCTATTTCTAAATGAATAAATAAATAAAAATAGAGCTGGGGGTGTAGCTCAGAGGTAGAATGCCCCTGGGTTCAATCACCAATACAAAAAAAAAAAAATGATTAAATAAGTACTGTTGAATACCACATACCATATAGCTTTAGTTTCTCATATTGTCAAGTGTTCTACCTCATCAATACAAAGTTATAAAATACAGATCTTCAGCCAAGCATGGTGGCACACGCTTGTAATCCTAGTACTTAAGAGGCTGAAGCAGGAGGATCTAAGGTTCAAGGGCAGCCTCATCAAGTAGTTAGATTCTCATCAACTTAGTGAGACCCTGTTTCCAAATAAAAATACAATAGGAGCTGGATGTACTGTAAAAATACATAGGCACACGCTTGTAATCCCAGTACTTGGGAGGCTGAGACAGGAGGATTGCAAGTTCAGGGCCAGCCTCAGCTACTTAGTGAGGCCCTCAGAAACTTATTGAGACCATTTCAAAATAAACAATAGAAAATAGGGCTGGGGGTGTAGCTTGGAGGTAGAATGCCCTGGGTTCAATCCCTAGTACTGCAAAAAATAAATAAAATAGGGCTGGGGATGTAGCTTGGAGGTAGAATGCCCCTGGGTTCAATTCCCAGTACCACAAAAACAAAATAAAATAAATAAATTATAGATCGGTGATCTGAATTCATGCATGATAAAAATACTGTGCTGTGCCATTTCAAAATAAATAAAATCAGCTGGGCATGGTGGCCTATGCTTGTAATCCCAATACTTGGGAGGCTGAGACAAGAGGATCGCAGGTTCGAGGACAGACTCAGCAAGTAGTGAGACTCTCATCTACCTAGCGAGACCCTGTTTCAAAATAAAATAGGGCTGGGGGTGTAGCTCAGAGGTAGAATGCCTCTGGGTTCAATCCCCAGTACCACAAAAAGAAAAATTCTGTGCTGTGACACTGTGAAATATATATATTAGGTTTTGTCCCCACTTCCTGACATACAACTCCTAAAATCCTCGGAATCTCCAAAGTGGTAAGTGCTTTCTGTTTGTTAATGAGTTGACTGGTGAATGGCAGTCCCAAGGTAGCTGCAGGATGGGGGGGTCACCGGAATAACCAGGGCAGGATTAGAGGGTTGGGACTTCCAGCCTGACCTCAAGGGAGCTGAAGGTTTAATATATCATCAATAGTCAGTGGTTTGACCAATCTTGCCTACATAATGAAGCATCCAAAAAATCCCAAAAGGACTGGGTTTGGAGAGCTTCCAAATGGGGGCATGAGCATTAGGGCTTCCAGGAAGGTAAACAAGAGCACACCCTTGTGCAGGGGGGGTGGCGCATCCTAATTCTATGGGGACCGAAACACCTGCGCTGGGGACCCTTCCAGACCTTGCCCTATGTATTGCATTATCTGGCTGCTTTTTGTATCCTTTAAAATATCCTTTATAAAATAAACTGGTAAACGTGTTCCCCTGAGTTCTGTGAGCTGCTCTAGCAAATTGATTGAACCTAAGGAGGGTGTCATAATTAACATAATTTACAGCTGACTGGTCAGGCAAGGATAAAACAACCTGGGACTTGTGATTGGCATGTGGAGCTGGGCTCAGTCTGGGACTAAGGCTGTGAGGTCTGACAAAGTCTCCAGGGAAATAGTGTCAGAATGGACTGGACTAGAGGACACCGGCTGTGTCCAGGGCAGAACTGATGGCCTCCCTGGTGCCACAGAAGCCTTCTGTGTGGTGAGAGTAAAGAAAACACTGAGTTTTCTCTGCACAAGTGTCCTCCATTTGGATATCAATATTTTCTTTTTAAAAGAGAAAGAAAACACGCTGTTGCTTATTTACAAAGGAAAAGTAATATAAAAGCAATACGATGAGATAAGTAACCCTATATAACCAGAAAGGATGCTCAAAGAGCAAGAGACAAAATTAATTTGCTGGGGCAAAATTTATACTATTCTCGCCGGGCATGGCGGCGCACGCTTGTAATCCCAGTACTTGGGAGGCTGAAGACAGGAGGATCGCAGGTTCACACCCAGCCTCAGCTACTTAGTGAGGCCCTCTGCAACTTAGTGAGACCGTGTTTCAAAATAAGCAATAAAAAATAGGGCTGGGGGTGTAGCTCAAAGGTAGAATGCCCCTGGGTTCAATCCCCAGTACCACAATATATGTATCTCAAAATTAATGTGACAAGGAGATGTCCAAAACACAGTTTTCATAATTATAAAAGTGTAACTCAACCGGGTGTGGTGGCGCACATTTGTAATCCCCGTACTTAGGAGGCTGAGACAGGAGGATCGCAGGTTTGAGGACAGCCTCAGCAACTCAGTGAGGCTCTCAGCAACTTAGCAAGACCCTGTTTCCAAATAAAAAATAAAATAGGGCTGAGGGTATAGCCCAGAGGTAGAAGGCCCCTGGGTTCCACCCCCAGTACCATCAAAAAAAAAAAAAGTGTAACTCACAGATAATTTAGGTCAAAATAGAAAGGGGAGGGGGGAGAATCACTTTTGTTCCGAGGAAAGCTCTACTACAGAGGGAGAAATGCTAGCCTTTCAAAAATTGTGACGGAGGATTTATGATCCCCACCCTGGGGTAGGGAGGAAGTAGAAAAAAAACAGCCCTCAAAGGCTCATTTTCTCTGGTATGAAAGGGAAGGACCTGCTTCACACTGCGCCTTGCAGCTGACAGCCTGGAGGTGGTGGGGTGCGAGCTGCTGAGGAGCCGGGGAAACCTCCCAGAGGACTCACCTTCTGCTCAGCACCACTTGGGCCACCACCCAAGCATCTGCGGGGGCTGTAACCCTGCTGTCCCAAGCCACATGTGCCAGAGGCCACCTCCACATCAGCCAAATTTTCTAGGTTTCTAGGTGTAGGTTTAATTCCAACTTCAGGCTCCCAGGAAGGCACTTACAAAGTTCCACTCAGTAACTCAATTATAAGACACCCCCCCCAAATTAAGGCTAATATTATCCAATTTTGAAAAGGATATATGGAAAAGGCACTCACACACTAGGTGTGGAAGTATAAATTAGTACAACCTCTCTGGAGGTGATTGTACTAATAAATAAAAATGACACTTATGTAAAAATTTTAATTCCCCTTCTTCCCATCCTCCAAAACTATTTCCACAAAGGAATATGGGTATCTGAACAAGAAAGCTTGTCACAGCATTCATTACATGTAATACTAAAAAACTCAGAAACAGCATCCATGTCCATTAACTGGATCCAATTAAATAATCATGACAGCATTCCCTAACATTTCCTTCACAGCTAATAACCCTGAAAAAGAAGGAAGGAAAACTCCAGGAGCTGACACAAGATCTAAGCAATGCTAAATTTAAAATAAAAGGCAGCCTATGTCTGTAATCCCAGTACTTGGGAGACAGGGAGTTAATCAGGTTTGACACCAGCCTCAGCAATTTAGTGAGACTGTTTCAAAATAAAAAAAAAAAAGGGCTGGGTGTGCAGTAGAAACCTGGATTCAATCCCCAGTACCACAAATAAATAAATAAACAAATAAACAAACATACATACATACATGATGTGATTAGTAGGGTTTCTGCATTAAAAAGACATAGGCCAGGTGTGGTGATGCATGCCTGTAAACCCAGTACTTGGGAGGCTGAGATAGGAGGATTGCAGGTTCGAAGCCAGCCTCAGCAATTTAAGCAAGGCCCTCTGCAAATTTTAAAAAATAACCCAGGCGTGGTGGCGCACGCTTATAATCCCAGTACTTGGGAGGCTGAGACAGGAGGATCGCAGGTTTGAGGACAGCCTCAGCAAGTAGTGAGACTCTCATCAACCTAACAAGACCCTGTTTCAAAATAAGAAATAAAGCCAGACATGGTGGCGCACAGTTGTAATCCCAGTACTTGGGAGGCTGAGACGGAAGGATCACAGGTTCGCGGCCAGCCTCAGCAACCTCATGAGGCGCTCCACAACTTAGAGAGACCCTGTTTCCAAATAAAACATAAAAATAGGGCCGAGGGTGTAGCTCAGAGGTAGAATGCCCTTGAGTTCAATCCTCAGTACCACCAAAAAAAATAAAATAGGGCTGGGGTGTATATAGCTCAGAGGTAAATTCTCCTGGGTTCAATCCCCAGTACCACAAAAAAAAAGACATAAACATACAGTATACATTTCTAATCACATTATAAATTTTCTGGAAGAAGAACTGTTAACAGAATTTCTTAACTATGAGATCCAAAAACCATTAAGAATAGTTCATTCTACGGAAGCTTAACTATATATATTCCTCAATACAATTATGAAATATGGATGCATTTAACTCACACGATTCTAACAGCACAATTTTACTCTTTATTTCTCTTTGACAGAGGGTTAGGGCTTAAGAACAGACACTGCTCTGTAAATACACCACTGCTTGTCACATCCTCTCCCGTGAGAGTACTGGTAACGAGGCAGGGGACAAGGCAGAGGACCTCACTTCAAAAGCCCCTACATATGAAACTCCCAATGTCCAAAACATAGGGAGGTGGTTATTTGCTTAATAACTAATTTATACTAAATAGGACAAGCTCCTGATACATATTTAAAATACTTTACTAAGCCGGGCGTGGTGGCACACGCTTGTAATCCCAGTTCTTGGGAGGCTGAGACAGGAGGATCCCAGGTTCACAGACAGCCTCAGCTACTTAGTGAGGCCCTCCACAATTTAGTGAGACCCTGTTTCAAAATAAAGAATAAAATAGGGCTGGGGGTGTAGCTGGGAGGTAAAATGCCCCTGGGTTCCATCCTCAGTACCAAAAATAAAAATAAAATAATAAAATAAAATACTTTGCTAACAGTGATTATCACAGATGATGAAACTGGAACAGTTTCTTTTACCTTGAAGAAATGCTGTTCTCTACTGCTGAGGCCTTTGGAAAAGTGCTGATATCTAAGAAATATGTAAAATCTTAAGCAAGAAACAAAACAAATTGGATTCACAAAGAATCCATTTACAACACATACATAAAAAGCATAATATATGTAAACCTAGGTTGACTTTCATGAGGACGTACACTTTCTCTAAACTTTATAAACTTTGAAAGAAAAATGTAAATTTACAGAGGTGTGGAAACACATATCCCCAAAAATCCCCAAATCACCGACGTGCCCACCCCTTATAAAGGCAAAGCACAGCCAGTGGTGATGCTGGCCAGACACCTGATGCACCGCTTTATCAGACATAACATTTAGCCGGTGGAAAACACAACACCAGATCATGATCACCATGCGAGTCATCAGATGTGATGAAAATGAACGCAGTGACTGTGCATTATTCTAGAAGGTGAATACACTATAATTTAGTTCACAATCAACTACTGTTGAGCATTTAGGTTGTTTCCAATTTTTTACCACTAAACATATACATCTCTTATCAACTCTAATTTTTTTCTAAGAATATATTCTTAGAAATGGAATCCCTGTCCTCAGGCATGGTGGTACGTGTCTGTAATCCCAGTGACTCAGGAGACTGAGGGAGGAGGATCACAAGTTTGAGGCCAGCCTAGACAACCTAGCAAGGCGCTGTTCCAAAATAAACAGTAAAAGGGGCTGGAGATGCAGCTCAGTGGCGGAGTGCCTCTGGTTTCAATCCATAGTACTACCCCCCCCCAAAAAAAGTGGAATCCCTGGATGAAATGGTATGAACAGTTTTTTTGTTTGTATGTGCTGGGCCACTTTACCACTCAGCTACATCCCAAGCCCTTTTAACTTTTTGTTTGGGGACAGGGTCTCACTAACTTGCTGAGGCTGGACTCGAACTTGCAAGCCTCCTAAGTTGTTGGGATTCCAGGTGTGCACCAGCATACCCAGCAACAGTTAATACTTTTGAAAAATATTCCCCAAATGCCCTCTACCAGGAAGGAAGCTGATCTACTCTCCCATGGAAATGCATCCAGATCCTTCCCCAACATTCATACCAATAGAGAGGGTTTTCTTTTTATTTGATTCTCCATGCTTACTGGACATTTGTATGCTTTCTGATTCATTTCAATAAGCTATTTACTAGAATTAATACAGTGAAGAGTATAAGCTATAATCAAACCTCTGCATCACCACTTCCTGGGGACACTGGGGCAGGTCCTTTACCTCCCAAAACCTGTCTCCCACCTGTAAAATGAGGACAACAATAATGCTTATCTTGGAGGGTTTCTGTAGGGATTTTAAAAAAATGAGTATGGAAAGGGCTTAACACAGGGTTTACTGCCCACAGTAAACCCTTTGGAAATAACAGTTATCACTAATGATTCACAAATACTCAAAAGATAAAGACTACAAAAAAGTGCAGGTAAAACTTTTTTGGGGATACTAGGGGTTGAACTCAGGGGTGTTCTACCTCTGAGCTACACCCCCAGCCCTATTTTATTTTTATTTTGAAACAGGGTCTCACTAAGTTATTAAAGGTCTCGTCGCTAAGTTGCTGAAGCTGACCTCAAACCTGTGATCCTCCTATCTCTGCCTCCCAAGTACTGGGATTACAGGCGTGCACCACCACACCTGACAGTGCAGGTAAAGCTCAACATGTGTGCAGGTGTGAAGGAGCCATCAGGCCACTGGTCCTCAAACTCTGCTTTTAAGTCTCCCTTTACTATATATTTCAACGGGTTTTTTCTTTTCTTTTAAACCACAAGATATCTGAATATCAAGAGAATAGGAGGATAAGCCACAGACTAGGAGAAAGTATTTGCAAAAGACTAGTATCCAAAATATGCAAAGAATAATAAGAAAACAAACAACCCATTTAAAAAAACAAGCCAAAGACCTAAACCAAACAAGATGGCAAGTAAGTAAATTAAAAAGATGTTCAACCAGGAGGATCAGCAACTTGGGGAGGCTCCTATCAACTTTGTGAGACCCTGTTTCAAAATAAAATTTTAAAACAGGGCTAAGGGTATAGCTCAGAGGAAGAACACCTCTGGGTTCAATTGCTGGTACAAAAGAAAAAAAATGATGTTCAACATCATATGTCAGAGGGAACTGCAAATTTAAATAGTGATACACTGCTACACACCTAATAATGGCCAAAATTCAAAACACTCACAGTATCAAATGCTGGGGAAGATGTGGAACTATAGGAACCCTCAGTTTCTGCTGGTGGAAATGCAGAATGGTATGGCCACTTTGAAAGACACTCTGGCGGTCTCTTACAAAATTAAACATATGAGCTGGGGGTGTAGCTCAGTGGTAGGGCACTTGTCTGGCATGTGCGAGATCCTGGATTTGATTGCCAGTACTGCAGCAAAATAAATAAATAAACAAACTCTTACTGTAATCATGCTCCTTGGTATTAGCCCAAAGGAGTTAAAAACATGTCCACACAAAAACATGCACATAGATGTTTACAGCAGCTTTATGCATAACTGCCCAAAGTTGCAAGCAACAAGGTATCTTCAGGTAGGTGGATAAACAAACTGGTGCATCCACACACTGGAGTATTACTCGGCACTAAAAAGAAAAGAGCTATCAAGCCAGGAAGAGGCATGGAAGGATCGAAAATGTTGCTGTGTGAAAGAAGCCACTCTGAAAAGGCTACATACTGTACGATGCCAACTGCACGACATTCCAGGAAAGCAAAGCTGTGAAGACAGTCAGACTCAGTGGCTGCCAGGGCTTGGGCACTCACAGAGGATTTTAGGGCAGTGAAACTATTAATAGCAGATACATCCCATTACATATTTATCTATACACAGAATGTACATTAAGAGTGAACCCAAGCCGGGCGTGGTGGCGCACGCTTGTAATCCCAGGACTTGGGAGGCTGAGACCGGTTATCAGGTTTGCCGCCAGCCTCAGCTACTTAGTGAGGCCCTCCACAACTTAGTGAGACCCTGTTTCAAGATAAAGTATAAAAAATAGGGCTGGCGGTGTAGCTTGGAGGTAGAATGCCCCTGGGTTCAATCCCCAGTACCGCCAAAAAAAAAAAAAAGAGTGAACCCTAATGTAAACTATGGGCCATTCCATAATGTATCAGTGTACATTCATTAATTGTAACTAATGTATCATCAGATGCAGCACAGGGGAGGTGTCTGTCTATTTAAAAACTATTCTAAAATATAAAGTCTGTAAAAAATAAAATTTAAAAAACTGACATACTGCCGGGCATGTTGGTGCACACTTGTAACTCTAGTACTTGGGAGGCTGAGACAGGGGGATCCCAGGTTCGAGGACAGCCTCAGCAATTTGGTGAGGCTCTCAGCAACCTAGTGAAACCCTGTTTCCAAATAAGAAATAAAATCCGCCTGGGGGTATAGCTAAGAGGTAGAATGCCTCTGGGTTCAATTCCCAGCACCACAAAAAAAAAAACATGTTTTCTTCTAGTTATTTACTTTTTTCCTATTTAATTGTCACTCATTTGGGATTTAATCAAATATAGTAAAAGGCAGGGATACACAATAGTTCCCCCTTATCCATGGGGTATTCATTCCAAGACCCCCAGTAGATGCCTAAAACCATGGACAGTACTGAACCCCATACATACTATGTACGTACTATACATACGTACCTATGATAAAGTTTATAAGTGAGGCAGAGTAAAATATTAAAGCAATAACAATAAAATAGAATAATTAGCCGGGCGTGGTGGCGCACGCTTGTAATCCCAGTACTTTGGGAGGCGGAGACCGGAGGATCCGGGTTTGCGGCCAGCCTCAGCTCTTGCTCTCTCTCTCTCCCTGTCTCTCTCTCTCTCTCTACTTAGTGAGGCCTTCCGCAACTTCGTGAGACCTGGTTTCAAAATAAAGTATAAAAAAATAGGGCCAGGGGTGTAGTGCGGAGGTAGAACACCCCTGCGTTCAATCCCCGGTACTGCAAAAAAAAAAAAAATAGAATAATTATAACAATATACTGTAATAAAGGGTGTGTGAATGTGGTGTTTCTCTAACTCTCTGTCTAAAATATCTCCCCACACTTGGACCTCTTCACTTAAAGGAAGAATTTTACATCTTCTCTTTGGCATATCCAAACTGCCAGCATCTCTCCTCTTGCACTTTGTGGCCATTATTAAGCAAACTATGGGTTACTTGAAAACAAGTACTGTAATTCTGCAGCAGACAACAGAGAAAGCTACAAAGTGACTAACAGGTGTGTAGAGTATGCAGCAAGGACACACTGGACAAAGGGTGATTCATGTCCCACCAGAAGAATATGAGATTTCAGCACGCTATTCAGAACAGTGAATGATGTAAAATACTATTTCTAGTATTTTCCGTGTAATATTTTCAGATCTTGGTTGACCATGGAAAGCAAAACCCCAGATAAGGGCAAACCACTATAACTTTTTTTCCTAAATAGGCACCCTTTACTGAAGATCGCATCCTTTTCTCAATAATGGAGGGCATACTTGCTGCTCCAGACCGCCTAGTCACCTGTCTCCTGCTCCCTTCCATGATTCTACCACCAAACCCTTTTCCAGAGCAAACAGCTCTTGTCCCTACTGTTCCAAGTGAGACTGCCACAAGAAAGCCAGTTGGCAATTCTGGATAGCAACAGGCAAGGGTGACCACCAGTTAGTGCAGCAGTCCCTGGTTCTGGCTCAGAGATGGGAACATGGCTCCCACAGCCCATGTGGTACCTGGAACACCTGGAAGTCTCCTATTTCACACACAAAGCCCTTGACTATATATGAATTCTCTCTCTCTCTCTCTCTCTCTCTTTTTTTTTTTTTTTTTTTTGGCAGTACTGGGGATTGAACCCAGGGGCCTCACTAAGTTGCTGAGGCTGGCCATAAACCTGTGATCCTCCTATCTCAGCCTCCCAAATACTGGAATTACAGGTGTGCACCACCATGCCCAGCTAACAAAAATGTTTAAAATCAAACAGAAACCCAACACCCTAATAAATCAACTCTTTTTCCCCTCATATTCCCAATTAAGTAACATTCTTAACCCAATAAATAGCAAATGAAACAAAATAAAATCAATGTACATGATAATTTCCTTGAGCTACCAAACAACAGACCACTAGAAGACACTTTTGGGATATGTGTAAGATTTAAAACACTGACTATTTCCAGCCAGGCGTGATGGCGCAAGCCTGTAATCCCAGTATTTGGAAGCTGAGACAGGAGGATCACAGGTTCAAGGACAGCATCAGCAAGTAGTAAGACTCTCATCAACCTAGCAAGACCCTTTTTCAAAATAAAAATAAGATAGGGCTGGGAGTGTAGCTCGGAGGTAGAGTGCCCCTTGGTTCAATCCCTAGTACCACACACACCAAAAAAAGTGAAGATTTTCTATAATTCTATGATTGTACAAATTATCTGGACTGAGCTGGGCGTGGTGGCACATACCTATAATCCTAGTACTTGGGAGGCTGACACAGGAGGATCACAGTTTAGGGACCAGCCTCAGCAAGTAGTGAGACTCTCAGCAACCCAGCGAGACCATTTCAAAACAAAAATAAAAAATGTGCTGGGGTATAGATCAGAAGTAAAATGCCTCTGGGTCCAATCACTAGTACCAAACCAAAAAAAGTCTAAGATCTTTAAGACCTACACAGGAGGCAATGAAAGAGATCTACTAGGCAGCCTACCGAATTTTAAAATATATATGTAAGCCAGGCATGGTGGCGCATGCTTGTAATCCCAGTACTTGGAAGGCGGAGACCGGAGGATCCGGGTTCGCGGCCAGCCTCAGTGACTTAGTGAGGCCCTCCACAACTTCGTGAGACCCGGTTTCAAAATAAAGGATAAAAAATAGGGCTGGGGGTGTAGCTCGGAGGTAGAACGCCCCTGGGTTCAATCCCTGGTACCGCAATAAAATAAAATAAAATAAAATAAAATAAAATAATAAAATAAAATAAATAAAATAAAATAAAATAAAATAAATAAAATAAAATAAAATAAATAAAATAAAATAATAAAATAATAAAATAAAATAAAATAAAATAAAAATAAAAAATAAAATATATATTTATAGCCGGGCGTAGTGACACACACTTGTAATCCCAGCACTGGGGAAGCTGAGTGAGACGGGGGATCACAGGTTTGAAGCCAGCCTCAGCAACTTAGTGAGGCTCTCAGCATCTTAGCGAGCCCCTGTTTCCAAATAAGAATAAATAGGTCTGGGGGTATAGCTTGGAGGTAGAAGGTTCCTAGGTTCCATCCCCAGTACCGCAGAAAAGTAAAAACTTTAAAAAATAAAAAATATATGTATGTCTTGTGGTGGTGGTGGTGGTACTGGGGACTGAACCCAGAGGCATTCTACCTCCAAGCTATACCCCAGCCCTATCTATTTATTATTTATTCATTCATTCATTCATTCATTCGTTCATTTTTATTTTGAAACAGTCTGGCTAAATTGCCAATGCTAGCCTCGAACCTGCGATCCTCCTATCTCAGCCTCCCAAGTACTTGGATTACAGTCCTGTGCCACCATGTCTGGCTCCTTACTTAAACACAACAACCACTAGGACTAGGGAGGTGTCTAACTGGACATCAGAACTCCAGGTGCTCAGGCCTTTGAACTCCAGGACTTACAGCAGCGACCCCTGGGTTCTCAGGCCTTTGATCACTGACAGAGAATTATACCATTGGCTTCTCAGTTCTGTCTGAGATCTTCAGGCTTGGGCTGCAGAGAGTTCTACAATACCAGCATCCCAGGGTCTCCAGTTTGTAGACAGCCTGCTGTGGGACTTCTCATCCTCCTAAGAAATCCCCTTTCAGCCATCTACCTACCTACCCCTCTCTCTCTCTCTCTCTCTCTCTCTCTCTCTCTCTCTCCCCCTATCCTACTGATTCTGTCTCCCTGGTTAATACAACTTTTTTGGATTGGCTTCAGAACTATGTAATGGGCAGAAGCTGGAAGAACCTGGAGGAGAAGGACAGAAAATGCCACGAGCTGTGAATGGGGCACTATGGACAATCCTGGTGAGGGCTACGAAGACAAGCGCTCTCGTGCCTGCTCTCCTGCCCTTCTGCCTTTCACATGGGATGACCCAGCAAGGAGGCCCTCACTTTAGACTTCTCAGCCTCCAAAGCTGTAAGAATAAAATCCCTGCTTCTTTGTAAATTACCCAATCTCAGGCATTCTGTTACAGCAGCACCAAATGGACTAACACACCAACCTTCCTCATTCTCAGTCCCGGCATCTGTAAAACAGGGACATTAATTTCTACTTCACAGCTCTGCGAGGCACCAACCGAGTGCCTGGTGCTTTATGCACGTTCAAGTCCCACCCTCGGGCTCCATTCAGCTCCTTGGGTCTTCATGAACTCACACAATACAAGAGTGGTGGCAGAGTATGACAGTCATTTCTCTAAGACAAGTCCACCAAAACAGCAGTCACTTAATATGACGGCCACCAGTCACCCTTCTCCTCTCAGGCACCCTTCACTCCTCCTCCTCGTTACCTGCATTCCCACACACACTCACGGAAGGCCATGCACGCTGAGCACCGTGCCAGCCCTGCATCCATTCACTTACTCTGTGTGACATCAAACACACATCCGATCTGAAACACCAGGATGTACTACTTGGGGTTTGTCATTCCTCTCTGCCAGCCTGCCTCTTGTAGTCCTTGGTCCTCTGCCTAAACCACAAGTTAACATGAAAGTGTTTCAACAAATAACTTGAGTACCACATGGTTCCATACCACCACTAACACCAATTCCTCTATACCAGAGGTCAGCAAACTACACCCAAAAGGCCAAACCCAGCCGATTTTATTTATATTTATTTATTTATTTATTTATTTATTTATTTTGTGTGTGGTAACGGGGATTGAACTCAGGGGCTTTCTACCTCCAAGCTACACCCCCGGCCCTATTTTTTATACTTTATTTTGAAACTGGGTCTCACGAAGTTGCGGAGCCCTCACTAAGTAGCTGAGGCTGTCCGAGAACCTGGATCCTCTGGTCTCCACCTCCCAAGTACTGGGATTACAAGCGTGCGCCACCATGCCCAGCGGATGTTTTAGTTTTTTAAAAAAGTATGAGGAGCCGGGTGTGGTGGCTCACGCTTGTAATTCCAGTACTTTGGGAGGCGGAGACTGGAGGATCCGGGTTTGTGGCCAGCCTAAGCGCGCGCGCGCGCGCGCTCTCACTCTCTCTCTCTCTCTCTCTCTCTTCTCTCTTCTCTCTCTCTCTCTCTCTCTCTCTCTACTTAGTGAGGCCCTCCGCAACTTC
>PVJS01040001.1:0-18634 GCA_004027185.1 Glis glis | reverse complement strand
TACTGGGATTACAGGTGTGCGCCACCATGCCCGGCTAAAGTGATGGATTTTTTTAGGAAAAGATGTATTCATTTTATTCTTTTCTCTTTTTAACTAATTATACTTGTTATAATTTGTACATGTTACACACACACACACACACACACACACACACACACACACACAACTCTTATATGCACTCTAGTGTTGGAAGCTATGTGCTGTGTGTTCCAGTAAAGTTTTAGGTGCTAGCCGGGTGTGGTGGCGCACACTTGTAATCCCAGTACTTTGGGAGGCGGAGACCGGAGGATCCGGGTTCTCAGCCAACCTCAGCGCGCATGCGCGCACGCGTGTGATCTCTCTCTCTCTCTCTCTCTCTACCTAGTAAGGCCCTCCACAACTTAGTGAGACCTGGTTTCAAAAATAAAGCATAGAAAAATAGGGCCGGGGGTATAGCGCGGAGGTAGAACGCCCCTGCGTTCAATCTCCGGTACCGCAAAAAAAAAAAAGAAAAAGAAAAAACGTTTTAGGTGCTAGGACTTGACTGTGAGATAGGGATGGACTGAGGTAGAAACATTATTTACAAGTGTTATATATAATTTGCTTACCTTTGACATTTCCTTTAACAACTGTTTTTTAGATTAAAAGAGGAAAATAAAGCTAAGAAATAGATATTTTTTAGATTCTTTAGTTCCCTTATTATTTTGGAATATCCTAACCAAAGGAAATTTATTTTTGTTGAAGTTTGTAATACAGACTTTAACAGCACAAAATACTTGATGGAAGAGCATGAGGGAGCCATTGCCTTATTTTATTCCTTTATTTTGTTTGTTTTTGTGGTACTGATGATTGAACTCAGGGCATTCTAACTCCGAGCTACACCCCCAGCCCTATTTTTTTATGTTTTATTTTGAAACAGGGTCTCACTTAAGTTGCGGAGGGCCTCATAAGGTTGCTGAGGCTGGCCTTGAACCTGTGATCCTGCTGTCTCAGCCTCCCAAATACTGGGATTACAAGTGTGTGGCACTGTACCCAGCAAAAACTAAATTTCACTTGCCATCCCTTGAGTATATATACCAAATAGTAAGAGAAGGTAGATGTAAACATTAACAAAATTGATGGGTATAGTTTGATAGTTAATTATGGAAACCATACCTTGATCTGTAGAATGCCCACAAATGTTCTAGAGGCTTTTGGGAAGAAGGGTGTCTATGTTTTTATGAAATACTTGGACAATTTGGAAAAGGAGCACTCTCTCTTTTTTTCTTTTGGCATTGGGGTGGAACCCAGAGGCATTCTATCTCCAAGCTGCACCCACAGTTTTTGTTTTGAATGTGGGTCTCTCTAGGTTGCCGACAGTCCCACTTTGTTGCTGAGGCTGTCCTCCAACTTGTGATCTTCCTGTCTCAGCCTCCTAAGTACTAGGATTACAGGTGTGTGCCACCATGCCCAGCTTTAGAAAGGAATTTTTTTTTTTCAGTACTGGGGATTGAACCCAGGGGCATTCTACCTCCGAGCTACACCCCCAGCCCTATTTTTTGTTCTTTATTTTGAAACGGGGTCTCACTAAGTTGCGAAGGGCCTCACTAAGTAGCTGAGGCTGGCTGTGAACCTGGATCCTCCTGTCTCAGCCTCCCAAGTACTGGGATTACAAGTGTGCGCCACCATGCTCGGTTTAGAAAGGAATATTCTTAACAGAATGTTTTCAGACTTATGAGATTTAAATAAAATTTCTTTAAGATAGAAATGAGATATTTAGGAGTTATTTCAATTTGTTTTCTTTCAGAAATCGAGCTATAGCAGATTATCTTCGTTCAAATGGCTATGAAGAGGCATATTCAGTTTTTAAAAAGGAAGCTGAATTAGATATGGTATGTATGACTTTTTACAGTCATTCAAAGTGTAGTTAATGCGTGAGTTTTACTGCAGTGTCAGGAGTTGAGAGTGAGCTCCGCTGTTGGCAGATCTTGTCACTTGTCGCTGTGGCTCACGTGACATTGGACTTGATCTCCATGCCGTTTTGTATAGTCAGATTTTTAGTAATGTTTAGGCTTAGAGATAGTTACTGTGGCTTGAATTGTCATAGCTAAGGCATTTTTAAAAAGATTCTCATTTATTTTTCTCTAGAATGAAGAATTAGATAAGAAGTATGCTGGTCTTTTGGAAAAAAAATGGACATCTGTTATTAGATTACAAAAGAAGGTAACTAAGCCCTTTTTTCTTTAAAGTTAGATATATTCATTGTGTTATTATATAAACTTTTTGAAAGTTTTAACAAATTATTCTCCATTGTCATATCTAACCTCAAAAAGGCAAATGTAAATACATTACCTGTGCTTTATGAAAACTAACTAATATCATTGCTGATACCTACTAACTCATAAAACCTGGGGTATTGATTAGGTTGAATCTGCATAGTCCTGTCTTTGAGAAATTGATGCTTAAAGAATTTATTTGTGCCTTTAGAAGTGAAGGACTCATGAAACCAGTGTTGTGATAAGAAAAGAGCACTGACGTGTCCTTAAAAAAATAATTCTCGCCGGGCGTGGTGGCGCACGCTTGTAATCCCAGTACTTTGGGAGGCGGAGACCGGAGGATCCGGGTTTGCGGCCAGCCTCAGCTCTCTCATTCTCTCTCTCTCTCTCTCCCTCCCCGTCTCTCTCTCTCTCTACTTAGTGAGGCCCTCCGCAACTTCGTGAGACCCAGTTTCAAAATAAAGGATAAAAAAAAAAATAGGGCTGGGGGTGTAGCGCAGAGGTAGAACGCCCCTGGGTTCAATCCCCAGTACCGCAAAAAAAAAAAAAAATTCTCATCTCTGAGCTCTTATTTTTATCTGTAAGGTGAAGTTCGGCAATAAATAATACTCTAGTTCTAAAATGTATATGCTTCATAGGCTAAGTTAGAATAAATAACATTGTTCCAATATGAGTTCATCTATATAAGATCTTAGAAAACTACCTAGCTCATAGTACATGTTGAATAAATACTAGCTTTTATTATGAATTTTATTAACATATATAATATAAACTGACTTGAAGAAAATTTACAAAGAGTAGCAGTCTTGGAGCAAGATAGGTTCATTGCTCTTACTCCAGTTAATATTAGAAGATTCTGACACCGGGTGTGGTGGCGCACGCTTGTAATCCCAGTACTTGGGAGGCGGAGACCAGAGGATCCGGTTCGCGGCCAGCCTCAGCTACTTAGTAAGGCCCTCTGCAACTTCGTGAGACCCGGTTTCAAAATAAAGTATAAAAAAATAGGGCCGGGGGTGTAACTCGGAGGTAGAACGCCCCTGCGTTCAATCCCCGGTACCGCAAAAAAAAAAAAAAAATAGAAGATTCTGTCGTCAAATGCCAATTGAAATTTTTCTTTAATGGCGTGGTAGCACACGCCTGTAATCCCAGTACTTGGGAGGCTGAGACACGAGGATTGCAGGTTCGAGACCAGCCTCAGCAACTTGTGAGGCCCTCTGCAACTTAGTGAGACCTTGTTTCAAAATAAAGAATAAAATAGGGCTGGGGGTATAACTCAGAGGTAGAATGCCCCTGTGTTAGATTCCCAGTACCACAAAAAATAAATAAATAAATAAATAAAACTTGTTACCCCCTGTGGTACCTGGGGTACTGGGGATTGAACTCAGGGGCATCCTGCACCCCCAGAAAAAATTTTTTGAGTAAAATAGTTAAGATGTCCATTGAATTTTTCCCAATTTTTAGTTTTGTTATACTACTTAGAGTTTAGTGGTATACATTAGGTAATTTTCATTTAAATCTGTCAACTGCTTTGTAAATTACTGAATTTTTCAAGTATCATATATGTAAATATATATGATAAAAAAGGCAGTTTAATAATGTCAAATATGTTATTTTTATTGGACTCTATCTGCATTTAATTGGATGTTTGTTCTCAAGGTTATGGAATTAGAATCAAAGTTAAATGAAGCAAAAGAAGAATTTACGTCGGGTGGTCCCCTTGGTCAGAAACGAGACCCAAAAGAATGGATTCCCCGTCCACCAGAAAAATACGCATTGAGTGGTCATAGGAGTCCAGTCACTCGAGTCATTTTCCATCCT
Organism: Glis glis; assembly: GCA_004027185.1. Lineage (NCBI taxonomy): Eukaryota > Metazoa > Chordata > Mammalia > Rodentia > Gliridae > Glis > Glis glis. Next base: position 14,582 of record PVJS01040001.1, on the reverse strand, counting down.
GTGTTCAGTGTTATGGTCTCTGCTTCAGAGGATGCTACAATTAAGGTAAGTTTTTGTTAAAAACAGACTCGAAGTTTATTAGGTGAAGGTGAAGGAAAAGGTCCTCAAAATGAGGACCTAAACAGAGGAACAGGAGGGGTTCTTTGAAACTGTGTAAGGGATTTGATTCTGAACCTTAGACAGAATTAGAATAAAATTCCATTGTGGCTCCTGAGAGGCATGCTGCTAATAAGTTCACTGGTTTCTTTTGTTTGTTTTTTGCTGTGTTGGGAATTGAACCCAGGGGCATTCTACCTCCAAGCTATACCCCAGCCCTATTTTTTATTCTTTTGTGTGTGTGTGTTTGTGTGGTACTGGGGATGGAATCCAGGGGCATTCTGCCTCTGAGCTACACCCCCACCCCTATTTTTAATTTTTTATTTGGAAACAGGTCCTCACTAAGTTGCTGGGAACCTGCGATCCTCCTGTCTCAGCTTCCCAAGTACTGGAATTACAAGCATGTAGAGAAAATGCAGTGTTATTAGTGTTGAGCAGTAGGTCACCTTTTTGTTTGAATAATTTTGTCCTTAGAGAATGAATGTGTGTTCATTTCCTTTAAGCAGAAGTGATATATGAAAATGCTGTTTTACAAAGCTAGTAATTCAGGGGTTGAATCTATTCTGGAAGAGAATTTCAGAAAAATTATTTTTTATGTAGTTGCTTTTGTTCTAGATGCAATAAAATGACAGTTGTATAAACCACACACAGAAAAATAAGATGGTTAAAATATAGATGCTTGGGTAGGCTTCTGTGTCGTAAGGCTTATTATATATTGTTCCAGATTTTAAGTTTCATTTGTAAACCAGGCATGGTGGCACACACATGTAATCCCAGTACTTGAGAGGCTGAGACAGGAGCATCACAGGTTCGAGGCCAGCCTCAGGAACCTAGTGAGACCCCATTTCAAAACAAACAAGAGGGTTGGGCATATAGCTCAGAGGTAGAACGCCCCTGGGTTTAATCCCTAATACCACCCCTCCAAAAAGTTTCATTTGTGTGTGTGTTTTTTTAATGTGAGTCAGTGGTATATACCACATAGCAGCCATCCAGCATAAAATGCAGGCATAACTTAAATGTGACTGTATTTAACCAGTCCTTCAAATTAAATATTGTTTTACATTTTCCTTAAGTGGTTTCTTTAGTTTCTAAATCAGTAACTTGCTTGTGGTCTGGTGACCCATGAGGGTAATTGCAAGGGAATCTTGAATCCATAAGTGCATCACATAGTCTGTAGGCTGAAATAATTATGCACCTAATCCTTCCTTCCTTCCTTCCTTCCTTCCTTCCTTCCTTCCTTCCTTCCTTCCTTCTTCCCTCCCTCCCTCCCTCCCTCCCTCCTTCTTGTGGTGCTAGGGATGCTAAGCAAGTTCTCTACCATGGAACTAAAACCCCAGCCCCATATTATCTTTTTTTTTTTTTTAACATAGCTTGAGACAGGAGGATCACAAAATTCGAGACCAGCCTTAGCAACTTAGCAAGACTCTCAGCAACCTAATGAGACCCTGTTTCAAAACAAAAAATAAAAAAGGTCTAGGAGTAGCTGCTGTGGTGGCACATGCCTTTAATCCCAGTACTTGGGAGGCTGAAACAGGAGGATTGCAGGTTTGAGGCCAGCCTCAGCTATTTAATAAGGCCCTCAGCAACTTAATGAGATCCTGTTTCAAAGTAAAAAAAAAAATAGTGCTGGGGGTATAGCTCAGAGGTAGAATGCCCCTGGGTTCAATCCCCAGTAGCCCCCCAACCCCCACACACACAAAAGGAATAGGGGGGTATAGTTTGGAGGTAGAGGGCTTCTAGATTCAATCCCCAGTACTAACAGCAGCAACAACAAAAGTACCTATTAGCCAGTCTCAGTGGTGTAAGCCTGTAATCCCAGAACTTGGGAGGGTGAGAAAAGAGGATCACATCCAGTACTTGGGGAGGCTGAAACAGAAGGATTGTAGGTTTGAAGGCAGCCCTAATAACTTAGGGAGACTCAGCAACCTAGCAAGACCCTGTTTCAAAATAAAAAATAAGAAGCTCAAAGAATACCCTTGGGTTTAATCTCCAGTACCAAAAAAGAAATTTGAAGGAACACTCAGGGTCAGTACATAAGAAGATCATCTCCCTTATTTCCAGTCAGCTATTATAATATTCTTCTATTTTACTTTACTTTTTACTTACTTACTTACTTTTTGCAGTACTGGGGACTTAAACCAGGGTGCTGTACCATTGTCCTTTTAATTTTTATTTTGAGACAGTGTCTCTGTAAGTTGCCCAGGCTGGCCCTGAACTTGTTATCCTCCTACTCCACTTCTTTTTTTTTTTTTTTGGGTGTGTGTGTGTGTGTGTGTGTGTGTGTGTGTGTGTGTGTGACTGGGATTGAACCCAGAGGCATTCTACCTCCGAGCTACACCCCCAGCCCTATTTTTTATTCTTTATTTTGAAACAGGATCTCACTAAGTTGAGGAGGGCCTGTGTAGCTGAGGCTGGGTGTGAACCTGCAATCCTCCTGTCTCAGTCTCCCAAGTACTGGGATTACAAGTGTGCGCCCCCACGCCCAACTATATACCTGTTTTCTAAGAACTTTTAGTTCTAGCTTTAGTCCGTTTGGAACGGAAGAAATTAAACTGTCTTATTTGTAGACAACATGATCTTCTACGTAGAAAATCCAAAAAAATTACCACAAAAAGCTACTAGAACTATGACTGAATTTAACAGAATCATAGGATACCAGGTCAATATACAAAGAGTATATTTCTATAAACTAGCAATGAATAATTAAAAACTGAAATTTTAAAATAACCTTTATGAGCTGGGCATGGTGACCCACACCTATAATTCCAGTTCTTCAGGAGGCTGAGATAGGAAGATTGCAAATTTTAAACCAGCCTGGGCAATTGAGCAAGACCCTGTCTCAAAATTAAACTATAGAAAGGGCTGAGGATGTAACTCAGTTGTAGAGCACTTGCCTAACGTGGGAGATAATGGGTTCATTCCCCAGTAATGCTCAAAAAAAGTGACTTATTCATTTTTTTAATCAAATTTACATATGCTTTTATTTTAATCTGCTCTTCATGAATAGTTTACATCTTATAAAATCTTTCCTTGGCCCCTTAGATGTCTGAGCTCTGTTAGACTAGTATAATTGAGTGGTTTTTTTATTTTTGTTTTTGTTTGGTGTGGTACTGGGGGTAGAACTCAGGGGCATTCTACCTCTGAACTATACTCCCAACCTTATTTTTATAATATTTTTTAACTAAGTTGCGGAGGGCAATTTTTTACTAAATTGCTAAGGATGGCGGTGAAACTGCAATCCTCCTGTCTCAGCCTCCCAAGTACTGGGATTACAAGCATGTGTCACTACGCCCAGCTTAATTTGGGTATCTTTTTTTTTTTTCTTTTTTTTTTTTGCGGTACTGGGATTGAACCCAGAGGCATTCTCCTCCGAGCACAGCCCAGTCCTATTTTTTTTATTCTTTATTTTGAAACCGGGTCTCACTAAGTTGCAGAGGGCCTCACTAAGTAGCTGAGGCTGGCCGCGAACCCCTATCCTCCGGTCTCAGCCTCCCTCCCAAGTATACTGGGATTACAAACGTGCGCCACCACACCCGGCTTGAGTAATCTTTTATTCCCCTAATGTTCAACATACAAGTACATTCCTGCTCATAATTCCTCCCACCCTATTTTCTGTTTGCCCTTTAATTTCCTAATTTATGGGCAGGGGGAAGTAGCTCAATTGTAGAATACTTGCCTAGCAGACACAAGGCCCTGGGTTCATCCTCAGTAACACACACACACACACACACACACACACACACACACACACAGTAAAATTTATATGTTGGGCTTAGCTATAGCTCAGTGGTAGATGGTTTGCCTAGTATGTATGAGGCCCTGAGTTCAATCTCAAGCACTGTCAAAAAAAATCTTTATGTCTGTTAAATTAAAGAAGGAGCCAAGCACGGTGGCACACACTTGTAATCCCAGTACTTGGGAGGCTGAGATAGGAGGATTGCTGGTTCGCAGCCAGCCTCAGCTACTTAGTGAGGCCTTCCACAATTTAGTGAGACCCTATTTCAAAATAAAGAATAAAAAGTAGGGCTGGGGGTGTAGCTCAGAGATAGAATGCCCCTGGGTTCAATCCCCAGTACCGCAAAAAAAAAAAGTAAAGAAGGGACTATGCCTTGACAACATTGTATGCCCGTCACTAGCATAATTAGGTATAGGGGAGATAATAAGTGTGGTAACAGAGGTCTGTTCCAATCGTTGCAACATCAGTTATTTCTATATGAAAAAACAGTTTATACTAGAAGATACAATATTTCTTAGATTATTATTTGTTATTTGCTTAGTTAATTAGTCAAGATGCTGGACTGGCCTGCTGAGTGCAAATGTGAATGAGAAAAGAGTGATGGGTCGGTGTTAACCAATTTTCTCTTTACTTGACAGGTGTGGGATTATGAGACTGGAGATTTTGAACGAACTCTTAAGGGGCATACAGACTCTGTTCAGGACATTTCCTTTGACCACAGTGGCAAGCTTCTGGCTTCCTGTTCTGCAGATATGACCATTAAACTATGGGATTTTCAGGGCTTTGAATGCATTAGAACTATGCACGGTAAGGGATAGAGGATAGTACTTTAATAGTAATTTCTAACATGGCACTTCATTTTGTGTGTTTTTTTGGTTTTTGTTTGTTTTTATTTTGGCACTGGGGATTGAACCCAGGGGCATTCTACCTCTGAGCTACACCCCCAGACCTATTTTTTATTCTTTATTTTGAAACAGGGTCTCACTAAGTAGCTGAGGCTGGCCACGAACCTGGATCCGCCACGTCCAGCTCCACTTTGTGTGTTTTTGTTTATTTGGGGGGTTTCTTGTTTTTGGGGGGGTTGTACTAAGGATTGAACCCAGGGGTATTCTACCTCCAAGCTATATCCCCAGCCTTTTTATTTTAATTTAATTTAATTTTGGGGGGTGCTTGGTGTTGAACCCAGGGGCATTCTACCTCGGAGCTACACCCCCAGCCCTATTTTACTTTTTATTTTTGAAACAGGGTCTCACTACGTTGTAAAGGGCCTCACTAAGTTGCTGAGGCTGCCGCAAACCTGCAGTCCTCCTGTCTCAGCCTCCCAAGTACTGGGATTACAAGTGCGCACTACCACACCCGGCCGTTTTTTTTTTTTTTTTTTTTTTTTTTTTTTTTTTTTAATGGGGTCTTGCTAAGTTTCTGAGGCTGGCCTTGAACTTGCAATCATCCTGTCTCAGCCTCCCAAATACTGGGTTTATAGGCATGCACCACCATGCCCAGGCTACATTCAGTGTGTGTGTGTGTGTGTGTGTGTGTGTGTGTGTGTGGTAGTAGGGATTAAACCCAGGGGCATTATACCTCCAAGCTACACCCCCAGTCCTATTTTATTTTTAGTTTGGGACAGGTCTCACTAGGTTGATGAGAGTCTCGCTACTTACTGAGGCTGTCCTTGAACCTGTGATCCTCCTTTCTTAGCCTCCCAAGTACTGGGATTACAAGTGTGCGCCACCAATGCCCAGCTACATTTGATTCTTAATTGTGTACATTGCTGGAGGAACATAGGACATACATAGTACATAGATAGGCCACAGTGGTTGAGAGTTGTTTGATGATTTAAGTGTCTCTTAGTGATTTACATAAAATATTTGCTTTCACTTGTATTGTTAGATAAAAAAACTGTTAGGTCACTGGTCTGTCTGGAAAAAAAAATTAAGTCATTGAGTGATATTTTTTGTTTGTTTATTTTTCCACTTCTTCAGTTGGGACACTGAAGTCCAGAGACAGTAGTATCTTGAAAGCTGGAACCCAGATTCATTTGCTCACTTTTTTTGCAGTGCTGGGGATTGGACCCAAGGGCATTCTACCTCAGAGCTAAACCCCAGCCCTATTTTTATTCTTTATTTTGAAACAAAGTCTCGCTAAGTTGCTGAGGCTGGCCAGAACCTGCGATCCTCCTGTCTCAGCCTCCCAAATGCTGGGATTACGAGTGTGCACCACCACGCCTGGCTATTTTCTCACTTTTAAATGTTCCACATACGTACTCTTCATTGTTGGCTTGTTTCCCAGTTCTTGTGGAGACTATTTCCTGGGGCAATGTGGATTTGTGGAAATAGCATGATTTGGAGTCAGATATTTGGGTTCAAATTCCTACTTGTTTACTTAAAGCATTAGGGAATTTTAGCTTTCATTTGGAGTATAGACACCTAAGTAGAGTTTTTATGGGTCTAGAGTAAGATCACATACGTATATCATCTTGATATATAGGAGGTTCTCGCTAAGAATTTTCAACATGATGAAATATTGAATGTTTATATTTTGTGTAATGAACACATATATGTCAATAATAAAAATTTTTTTAAAAATAGATTATCTGTCGCTGGGTGTGGTGGTGCACACCTATAGTTCCAGTACTTGGGAGGCTGAGATAGGAGGATCACAGGTTCAAGGTCAACCTCAGCAAGTAGTGAGACTCTCATTAACCTAGCGAAACCCTGTTTCAAAATAAAAATAAAATTGGGCTGGGGGTGTAGCTCCATGGCAGAATGCTCTTGGGTTTGCCAGGCGTGGTGGCGCAGGCTTGTATTCCCAGTGCTTGGGAGGCTGAGACAGGAGGATCACTGGTTCACAGCTAGCCTCAGCTACTTAGCGAGACCCTCTTTCAAAATAAAGAATAAAAAATAGGGCTGGGGGTGTAGCTGGAAGGTAGAATGCCCCTGGGTTCAATCCCCAGTACCGCAAAAAATAAAAAAAAGAAAGAAAAGAAGATTATCTGAACCGGGCATTGTGGTGCATGCCTGTAATTCCAATACTTGGGAGGCTAAGACAGGAAGATCACAGGTTCGTGGCCAGCCTCAGCAAATTACTGAGACCCTTCACGACTTAGCAAAACCCTGTTTCAAAATAAAAAATAAAACAGGACGTTAGCTCAGAGGTAGAATGCTCCTAGGTTCAATCCCTAATATCACACACAAAAAAAAACCACCGCCAGATTATTTAGCTTGGCGTGGTGACACAGACCTGTAATCTGAGGAAGGAGGATCAAGGCCAGCCTGAGTAGCTTACTAATAACCTGTCTGAAAATAAAAAGGCCTAGGAATATAGCTCAGTGATGGAGCACTTACCTAGCATAGCATGTGTGAATGTGAGAGGCCCTGGGTTCAATATCCAGTACTGAAGGAAAAAAAGATGATCTGGTGGTGTTAGCACGTGAGTAAGCTGTAATTACATGGAGGGTATAATTTGAAGGATTTGTTTTCCCTTCCAAATTAAATGCATTAGTGAAGTTTACTCATTTAGAGAAATTCTGGTAAACCATTTTGTGAAGTCTGTTATTTGTATTTCTCTTGTTTCCTTTATCTCTCACTTTAAAAAAGAGTTCTTTTTAACCATTATATATTTGTTGAATTTTTTTTTTTTACGGTACTGGGGATTGAACCCAGGGATGTTCTACTTGTGAGCTACACCCCCAGCCCTATTTTATTTGTTTTTGTGGTACTGGGGATTAAACCCAGGGGCATTCTACCCTTGAGTTACACCCCCAGCCCTATTTTATTCTTTATTTTGAAAAGGGTCTCACTACATTGTGAAAGGCCTCATAAGTTGTTGAGGCTGGCCATGAACCTGCAATCCCCGTCTCAACTTCCCAAGTACTGACATTACAAGCAGGCACCACCACGCCTGGCCTATTTCATTTTTTATTTTGAAACAGAGTCTCACTAATTTGCTAAGGACTTTGCTATGGTGCCGAGGCTGGTCTCAAACCTGCGATCCTCCTGTCTCAGCCTCCCAAGTACTGGGATTATAGGCATGTGCTACAACACCCAGTTGAAATAATATAATATTTATGTAGACTCTCTCTGTTTTTTTTCCACAAAGCATAACTAATTAGGATTGTGGACAATGTGTATGAAATAATGCATAGTTTTTACTTCTGTGAACATTAACAGCAACATAAAGATAATTCTCAACAACTATTTTAAATAGAGAACCAGCTGGGCACAATGGCATATGCCTGTAATCCCAGTACCTGGGAGGCTAAGATAGGAGGATTGCAGATTCGAAGCCAGCCTCAGCAATTTAGAGAGACCCAGTTTCAAAATAAAAAAATTTAAAAGGTGGGGGTATAACTCAGAAGTAGAGTGCCCCTGGGTTTAATCCCCAGTACCAAACAAAAACAGAATCAAGTACCAAATTCCCATTTTTCTTTTTTTTTTTATTATTAATATTTTTTTGCAGTACTGGGGATTGAACCCAGGGGCTTTCTACCTCCGAGCTACATCCCCAGCCCTATTTTTTTATACTTTATTTTGAAACCGGGTCTCACAAAGTTGCGGAGGCCTCACTAAGTAGCTGAGGCTGGCCGTGAACCTGGATCCTCCAGTCTCCGCCTCCCAAGTACTGGGATTACAAGCGTGCGCCACCACACCCGGCTCCCATTTTTCTTGTCATTCTGTTTGGCTTTATAAAACTTCTTATAATGTAGACTTCAATCATAGGAAATTTTGTGTTTCCCTAGTGTTCAGATATAAATTCAGACTCACTAAAGTATATGAATATATTTAAACACTGATGTCTATGTTTTAAAACAGTTGTACAGATAGAAATTTAAGTAGCTGATTTCTTAACTCATTTGCTTAAATCCAGGTATCTTACCAAATTTATATAAAGCACGATGTATTTAGAACTTGCTGTGATATTTAAAATGCCATAGTGTAGTCCTTTGGTAAACTGAGGCTTAGTTGTTCTTGGTGGTGTATTGCTTAATATGTTGCTGTGTTATATGTTTTAGGCCACGACCATAATGTCTCTTCCGTAGCCATCATGCCCAATGGAGATCATATAGTGTCTGCCTCAAGGGATAAAACTATAAAAATGTGGGAAGTACAAACTGGGTAAGTAGATTTAGTTGAAAAGGCATTGGCTAAAGAGGTGTTAAAAATTAAAAAAAAAAAAAAACAGCCAGGCACATGGTACATGTCTATAGTCCCAGTGATTTGAGAGGCCGAGGCAGAAGAATTACAAGTTTGAGACCAGCCTGGGCAACCTAGAGAGACCCTGTCTCAAAAAAAAAAAAAGAAAAAAGGCTGGGTGTGGTGGCGCACGCTTGTAATCCCACTACTTGGGAGGCTGAGACAGGAGGATCACAGTTTTGCTGCCAGCCTCAGCTACACAGTGAGGCCCTCCACAACTTAGTGAGACCCTGTTTCCAAAAAACTTAAAGAAAAGAAAATGGGCTGGGGGTGTAGCTTAAAGGTAGAATGCCCCTGAGTTCAATCCCCAGCACCACAAAAAAAAGTTCTGAATGTTCAATAATTTTGGCTTTTAATCCAGAATGATCACCATGACACTGTATTATGTACTTTAAAACTTCAGTTTGAGAGCTGGAGATATAGCTAAAGTGTTAAGGTGTGTGCCTAGCAGGCCCTGAGTTTGATTCCTGGCACCACAGAATAGACAATTAAATTTGTTCTCTAAATGCCCTCCAAAGGGAAAGAGATATTATAAGAGAGACTCTGTATCCTTGAGAGCCATTTTTATGTAATGGTTTATATTCTCTGGGTTTCTAAGAAAAAACATGTAAATGATATTCGTGCATGTATGCCCCCGTTAGGCTAAATTTGGTTGTACTTAAAATTACACTTGATTATTGGGCTTGGTGGCTGCACATGCCTATTATCCCAGTACTGGGGGATGCTGAGACAGGAGAATCACAGGTTCGAGGCCAGCCTCAGTAACTTAGACCCTGTTTCAAAATAAAAAATAAGCCAGGCATAGTGGCACATGCCTGTAATCCCAGTACTTGGAAGGCTGAGATAGGAGGATTGCAGGTTCAAGACCAGCCTCAGCAACTTAGCGAGTCTCTCAGTAACATAGCAAGACCCTGTTGCCAAATAAAAAATAAAATAGTGCTGGAGGTGTAGCCCGGAGGTAGAAGACCCCTGGTTCCATCCCCAGTAGCACAAAAAAGAAAGTAAAATATAAAATTGGCCTGGGGAGCCCAATTCTAGCCCAATTCCGTTCTAGCTCGGAGCTAGAACACCCTTGGGTTTGAGCCCCAGAATTACACTTGATTGATTGATTGTTGTAACAAAATCTTGACTGGTTTTGCCCAGATAGAAGAGTATGCCTTCTTCCCAGCATGGCTAGAAATTTTTTTGCTGGGTTTATTTTATGTGTTTAGTTTTGAAAGGTTTTATTCCTCTATATATTTTACCTTCTAGATTTTGTTGATTAGGATAGCTTCTTAATGATATTCCTGTCAATTCATTTTCTTGTTTAATCCTGTGTGTGTGTGTGTGTGTGTGTCTGTGTGTCTGTGTGTCTGTGTGTGTGTTACTGGGGATTAAACCCAGGGGCATCTACCTCTGGGCTACACCCCAGCCCGATTTTATTTATATTTTTATTTTATTTATTTATTTATTTTTGTGGCACTTGGGATTGAACCCAGGGGCATTCTATCTCCAAGCTACAACCCCAGCCTTATTTTATTTTTATTTGGAAACAGGGTCTCACTAGGTTGATGAGTCTCACTACTTGCTGAGCTGTCCTCAAACTTGTGATTTTCCTGTCTCAGCCTCTCAAGTACTAGGATTACAAGTGTGTGCCACCGTGCCCAGTTCCTTCAGTTTATTTTAACTGATATTTGACTTTCTGGCCTGTGCCCATCTTTTGTTAGCCAGAATTTTAGATTTAATCTTTTGATCTGCATGTGATTTCTCTAACTCTTCATCCCAATACATAGCTTGTGTGTGTGTGTGTGTGTGTGTGTGTGTGTGTGTGTGTGTGTCACTGGGGATTGAACCCAGGGGCATTCAACCTCCAAACTATACTCCCTGCCCTATTTTATTTTTATTTTGAAGCAGGGTCTCGCTAGGTTGATGAGTCTCACTACTTGCTGAGGCTGTCCTCAAACCTGCAATCCTCCTGTCTCAGGCTCCCAAATTCTGGGTGGCGTGTGCCACCACTCCTGGCTATAGCTATTTTTGTATCACTTCTGGAAAGTGTCCTGATGATTGTCATTCACAATATAAATTACTATTTATGTTTACAGCTACTGTGTGAAGACATTTACAGGACACAGAGAATGGGTACGTATGGTACGGCCAAATCAAGATGGCACTCTGATAGCCAGCTGTTCGAATGACCAGACTGTGCGTGTATGGGTGGTAGCAACAAAGGAATGCAAGGCGGAGCTCCGAGAACATGAACATGTGGTAGAATGCATTTCCTGGGCTCCAGAAAGCTCATATTCTTCGATCTCTGAAGCAACAGGATCTGAGGTACTGTGTGATTTGTCATTTCATTATTTTACTGCTGATATCTTAGAACCTTAGGCATCTTTTCGGAGTTTTCAGTTTCAGGTCTGTTACTGCATTTAAGAATTTGCATTTTAGCTGGGTGCAGTGGTACACACTTGTAATCCCAGTAATTGGGAGACCGAGACAGGAAGATCACAGGTTTGAGACCAGCCTTGGTAATTTAGCGAGGCCTTCAACAACTTAGCAAGACCCTATTTCAAAATAAAAAGTAAAATAGGTGTGGGGTATAGCTCAGAGGTATAATGCCCCTGGGTTCAATCCCCAATACTACCACTAAAAAAATTTTTTTATATATATATGAATTTTAGAATTCTGAATCTTGAAATGTTTTAACATGCAGTTGTGTTTATATTTTTAACCAGTGTTTTGTTTTGTTTTGTTTTGTTTTTTTGCGGTACCGGGGATTGAATCCAGGGGCGTTCTACCTCCGAGCTATACCCCCGGCCCTATTTTTATACTTTATTTTGAAACTGGGTCTCACAAAGTTACGGAGGGCCTCAGTAAATAGCTGAGGCTGGTCGCGAACCCAGATCCTCCGGTCTCTGCCTCCCAAGTACTGGGATTACAAGCGTGCGCCACCACGCCCGGCTAACCAGTGATTATTATTACTGTCAGCTATTCCTTAATTTGATACATGATAGGAATGGAGATCTCGTGGATAGTCAAAGTGATCATTTAAGTTTATCAGAAAGTTGGGCGTGGTGGCGCATGCTTGTAATCCCAGTACTTGGGAGGCTGAGACAGGAAGATCGCAAGTTTGAAGCCAAACTTGGCAACTTAGCGAGGCTTTCCACAATTTAGTGAGACCCTGTTTCCAAATAAGAAATAAAATTGGGCTGGGGGTATATCTTGGAGGTAGAATATCTCTGGGTTCTGTTCCCAGTACCCAAAAAAAAAAGTTTATCAGAAATGTCATTGTTGAGCGGCATGGTGGCACACACTTGGAATTGCACTGCTTGGGAGACAGACGGGAGGATTGCAGTTTCACTGCCAGCCTCAGCTACTTAGTGAGGCCCTCCGCAACTTAGTGAGACCCTGTTTCAAAATAAAGAATAAAAAAAATAGGGCTGGGGGTGGAGCTCGGAGGTAGAATGCCCCTGGGTTCAATCCCCAGTTCTGAAAAAAAAAATAATCTTTAAGCCTTGAGTGGTGGTGCACGCCTGTAATCCCAGTGTTTAGGAGGCTGAGATAGGATCGCATGTTCGAGGACAACCTCAGCAACTTAGTGAGACTCTCAGGAACCTAGCAAGACCCTATTTTTGTGGTACTGGGGATTGAACCAAGGGGCATTCTACCTCTGAGCTACACCCTCAGCCCGATTTTATTTCTTATTCGGAAACACGGTCTCACTAAGTTGCCAAAGGCCTTACTAAATTGCCGAGACTGGCTTCGAACTGACAATCCTCCTGTCTCAGCCTCCCAAGTACTGAGATTACAAGCGTGTGCCACCACGCCCAGCTACAAGACCCTATTTCAAAACAAGAAATAAAAGGGGGGTGTAGCTCAGAGGTTCAGTGCCCTTGGGTTCAATCTCTAGTACCAAAAAAAAAGAATAACCTTCAGTGAATAGTTATTTATATAAATTTATGATTAATTGCAGTTCAATGTTTAAGTATTTGTTTTAAATGATGACTTTCAGCCAGGTGTGGTGGTGCATGCTTGTAATCCCAGTACTTGGGAGGTGGAGACAGGAAGAACGAAAGTTTGCAGCCAGCCTCAGCTACTTAGTGAAGCCCTCCCCAACTTAGTGAGACCCCGTTTCAAAATAAAGAATAAAAAATAGGGCTGGGGGTGTAGCATGGAGGTAGAATGCCCCTGGGTTCAATACTCAGTACCACAAAAAAAAAGACTTTCATAATAGAGGCTTCTGCTACTCTGTCATTGAAAGTACTTGCTAAGTTTGGAGTTCTGTTACATTTCTTCATTTATACACTTCATTATTTCAGTCTTTATGATTAATACCTTCAAAATAAATTACAGAATGTTATTTCTGTGAAGAATTTGTATGGGCCATAGTTGACCACATTTCTTTATTTCTTTTTATAGAAACATACCTATCATACTCTTGGGTTTTGTTGTTTTGTTTTTGTTTGTTTGTTTTGGTACTGGGAATTGAACCCAGGGACATTCTACTTTTGTGCTACACCCCCAACCCTTTTTATTTTTTTATGTTGAAACAGTGTTGCTAAGTTGCTGAGGCTGGTCTCAAACCTGTCTCAGCCTCCCAAGTACTGGAACTATAGGCATGTGCCACCACGCCTGGCTCCTATCATAGATTTTTTTAAACCGCATCTTAATAAAGGAAGAAATCCCACCCGCCACCCGCCATCCCAGTTATTTTTCTAAATGAAGCTTCTATTGTGATCTCTTTATTTTGGCTGGCCCATTGCATTTTCAAATTCTTTATACTGTCCTTTGGTGGTTGTTACTTACATGTGTCATAAATTTTATTCTGGTGGGACCATTTATATAAATACTTAATTAGTTTAAAAGACTTTTTTAGCCTGGTGTAATGGCACAGACCTATAATCCCAGTATTTGGGAGGCGGAGACAGGAGGAGCACAAGTTCAAAGTCAGCCTTGGCAACTTAGTGAGGTCCCTCAGCAATTTAGCAAGACCCTGTTTCCAAATAAAAAATAAAATAGGAGCTGGGCGTGGTGGTGCACGCTTGTAATCCCAGTACTTGGGAGGTGGAGACCGGAGGATCCGGGTTCGCAGCCAGCCTCAGCTACATAGTGAGGCCCTCTGCAACTTCGTGAGACCCAGTTTCAAATTAAAGCATAAAAAGTAGGACCGGGGGTGTAGCTCGGAGGTAAAATGCCCCTGGGTTCAATCCCCGGTACTGCAAAAAAAAAAAAATAGGACTAGGAGTGTTAGCTCAAAGGTAGAATGCCCCTGCATTCAATCTCCAGGACCACAAAAAAGTTGGTCTTGAATCTCCAATCCTCCTTTCTCAGCCTCCCAAATACTGGGATTACAGGTGTATGCCACCATGCTCAGTTTAAAAATCCTTCTTAGCCGGGCGTGGTGGCGCACGCTTGTAATCCCAGTACTTTGGGAGGCTGAGACCGGAGGATCCGGGTTCGCGGCCAGCCTCAGCTCTCGCTCTGTCTCTGTCTCTGTCTCTCTCTGTGTCTCTCTCTCTCTCTCCTTAGTGAGGCCCTCCGCAACCTCGTGAGACCCGGTTTCAAAATAAAGCATAAAAAAAATA
>PVJS01040000.1:0-18652 GCA_004027185.1 Glis glis | reverse complement strand
GCTCTTAATAACTCAGGATTTTTTTTTTTTTTTTTTGCGGTACCGGGGATTGAACGCAGGGGTGTTTGTTCTACCTCCACGCTACGCCCCTGGCCCTATTTTTTATACTTTATTTTGAAACCGGGTCTCACGAAGTTGCGGAGGGCCTCACTAAGGAGAGAGAGAGAGAGAGAGAGAGAGAGAGAGAGAGAGAGAGGCAGGGAGAGAGAGAGTGAGAGAGCTGAGGCTGGCCGTGAACCCAGATCCTCCGGTCTCCGCCTCCCAAAGTACTGGGATTACAAGCGTGCGCCACCACGCCCGGCTCATAACTCAGGATTTTAACTCATGTCTGTTATATTTGTTATAGTTTTCCTGGTTATTTACTTTCCCATTTGGTTTCTAATGTTTTCAGTGGACAAAGGTTTGTTCACAGTCAAACCTATTGATCTTTCCTTTTCGGATGCCTCCCATTGCTCTTTAGCTCTCAGAATCCTCTCTCGATGAGAGATAAAACAGACATCGACTTAGTGGTTTTTCTAGTTCTTAGGGTTTCTTTTCTTTTTTCCTTTCCTTGGTGGCATATAATTCTGTTTTCTCTGGTTGGATTCGCATTGGTTTACAGTATGCAGAATGATTATTTTCCAAACAGCGAACCAGTTGGAGCTGTAAGTCTCTTGGACGAGGCTTTCTTCCCTTCCCATACAGTGATACCTTATCCCATCTTATATATATATATATTTTACCTTTATATACATTTTTATTTTTTATTGGTGCCTTGTAATCACACATCATGATGAAGTTCAGAGTGATAGAGACATACATGCGCACAGCCCTCGGTGAGCCTCCCCCAGCTCCTGCCGCGCCGTCACCTCCCCGTGCTCGACATTGAGATGGGCGTTGATGACTGAGTATGTGCATCTGTCAACTGAAGTGTGTCTTCCCCGTAGGCCCCTCCTTCACTCCACCTATATTACATTTTGATGCTAGTTTTATTTTTAGGTTACCTATTCTGTTATATTGACCTACTTTTTGTGTAGCTATATCAAACTGTTTTATTAATAATAGCTTTTTCGTATGCTTAAATATTCTCTTAATCTCAACACTTTGTTTCTTTCATCTATCCTTTCTCCCAAGTGACTCTGAGAACCAGTTTGTAGTTTCTCACTCTAAAAAAAAAAAACCCATTGCTATTTTTAATTCAAATTTCATTAAGATGCTTGAGAAGACCCCCCGAGGGCTCATCTGTCTACACATCTCCTTTCACAGTTCTCAAGGGAGTTTCGTGGTTCCTGGTATTTCACTTCTTAGTCATCAGTCAGTATGTGACTGAAAGCCCAGAGAAGCAGAAATAATAACATTTACATATACATTATATAATAGTATTATTTTTAGTGAGAGAAGCTGCCTTTTAAGAAGTGCATGATGCATTGTCAGGTGAGAAAAGCGATTTGCAGAGCATGGTGCTCAGTAATGCGCTGTCTTCCTAAGAAGAGTGGGACCTGACAGTTGTGTGTTTTGTGTGTATGTGCACAAGCGTGGAGCTTTGGATTGAGGGCTTTTTTTTTTTTTTTTTTTGCAGTACTGGGGATTGAACCCAGGGGCATTCTACCTCCAAGCTATACACCCAGCCTTATGTTATTCTTTATTTTGAAACAGGGTCTCACTAAGTTGTGGAGGGCCTCACTAAGTAGCTGAGGCTAGCCGTGAACCTGGATCCTCCGGTCTCAGCCTCCCAAGTACTGGGATTACAAGCGTGCGCCACCACGCCCGGCTGGGTTGAGGGCTTTGCAACCTTGATTCACTGCTGTGACAGGGTGGCGGGACATGAAGAGCAGGCTACTCTGCCCCACCACCACCAGAAGAAAGGAAGGAAGGAAGAAAGGGAGGGAAAGGAGGGAGGGAGACCGAGCTCCATGGAGCATGCCTGTAATCCCAGTACTTGGGAGGCTGAGACAGGAGGATTGTAGGTTTGAGATCAGCCTCAGCAACTTAGCAAGACCCTCAACAACCTAGTGAGACTCTGTTTCAAAATAAAAATAGGTCTGGGGTGTAGCTGAGAGGTGGAATGCCCCTGGGTTCAATCCCCAGCAAGACTCAATAAATAAATAAAAATTTAAAAAGGGCTGGGGGTGTAGTTCAGAGGTAGAACATCCCTGGGTTCAATCCCCAGTAACCCCTCCCCCCCAAAAAAGAGGAAGGAAGGAAGGAAGGAAGGAAGGAAAGAAGGAGCTGTGTTTCTTTCACTTGGGTGCCATGTTGGCTCCAATCTCAACCCTCCCACTTATCAGCTATGCGGCCTTGGTCCCCGAGGCCCCCTTGGTAGGGAGGACAAGAAACAAGCAGACACCTGCTGGGTGGATGGGTTGGGATTTACTTGTGTGACAGATTTGGCCCTTCCCCTCCTGTGAAAGTAGGTGGGAAGGTAAACAGCCTCTTAGAGGGACCCAAAGTCGGCCAGCGCTGGTGCCCAGTGCCTGCGGCCCCTCCATATCCCCGCTTCCTTCCCGTCCAAACTCTGCCCACACCGAGAGGCTCCTTAGGTGCCCTCGGCTGCCGCAGGTGGAGTGAACGCCCACAGGACCCGGGCTTATCCACTGTAACAAAAAGCCACAAGATGAGGACTTGCGAAACAGTGGGGAGAGGAGCTGGCTCTCTGGTCAGCCAGGCCTCCCACTTACCAGCTGTGCAGCCTTGGACAGATTCCTTACCCGCTCTGTTTTGATTTCTTCACCTGCAGAATGGGGGTCACAGGACTATAGAGAAGATCAAAGGAGGCATGTGCAGGAAAGCCCACCCCAGAAGGGGCATGCAGGCACAGCCAGGGCTGAGTGTGAGTGTGAGGAGCAGGCTGAGAAAGTCCTCCTGGGAGCTGGAGGGGAGGCGCGTGTCCGCACACACACAGGGCCAGAGGCTGAGTCTGGGGAGCCAGCTGGTTATTTTAGGTACTTGGGTGAGGGAGTCTTTCCAGTGGGAGTCACCCCAAAATCTTCTCTACTGCATGGGGCCCCAAAGAATGGAGAGAAAGCACAGGAACAAGGTGGGCACAGAGAATCTGAAGTATCTGATGGGCGGCAAGGAGGCTGCTGAGGGTCTGGCCAGCAGCGAGCAGGACTCGGCACTCGGGTGTCTTCTGGCACCATGAAGCCACTGATGGTCTGGGGGCGACTGCTGAGGAGGGAGGTCCCCTGAGCTCCGGGGCCTGGGAGGTGGAGCCCCACTGTCTGAGGACAAACCCTAGGTCCCTTACTTGAGAGGCGGGCAGTCAAAACCTTTTTGGCTGGTTTTTCATCAGTAAACTGGATAATTCTAGAAACTTCCTCACAGGGTTGTGTTGAAGGAAAGAATTAAGCGGGTGTGGTGAGTGCGCTGTGCCCTCCCTGGGGGCCAGGACACCCTTTTTACCTGAGGTCCTGCTTGCCCTCCTGAGGTTCCTTGACACCCTCCCGCGGCACACAGCCGTTCTGAGGAAGGGACCCTGTCCCACTCCGCAAGGCAGGAAGGATTGGCCTGAGGTTGTCTGGATGTCAAGAAAGTGGGCAAAACCAGGGGTGTGCCAATGCCAGGCGGGCTCCCCAAAGACCACCTTTTCTGGGCCACAGCCTTCCCTGCAGAAGCCACCCTTCCCTCTGTGCCCGGCTTGGTGGGGGCTGGTGCAGCCCCCCTGCCCCCAGGGCTTCAGGTGAGTTGTACCTCACAGGTGTTTCCTGCCAGATGGCCTGGGGGGGGCAGGCGCACTGCACAGGTGAGGAGCTGGAGCCCACGATCCCGCCACATTGGCTCCCCGGAAGCAGGGAGGGCGCCCAGAGCACAAAGGTGGTCCCGAGAGGGAGGCCAGCGGCCTCTCCCATGAGCCGGGTCCAGGGCTCTGGTAGGTCTAAGTGGCACCCTGGGGCCACGAGTGGGCTCCAGCGGGCCTTGCCTTAATCTGCGGAGTAAATGTTTGGCTCAGCAGATGGGCCTTTGGTCTGCAGGGAGGATGGAGGATCCCAGACCCTGGCCTCATCCCTCCAAACCCTTCCGCAGGCACAAGGCAGAGGGCAGCAGCCTTTGCCCTGTGCTCCCCATCCGCCCTCCCCGCGAGGCTTTGACCACTGCGGGCCGCCCAGCACGGGGCACTTCATAAGTGGGAGGTCAGAAGCAGGAAAGGCCCCTCCCCCTCCTGCAAGTCTCCATAACCTTCCCAGGATGCTGTCCGCTCCCTCCGCCTCCTCCCAGCCTCCCCGCGTCCTTGCCTCTGAGCACGGCTGGCAGGAATGGGGCCGAAGAAAGGGCACTGCGCTGGAAGTCACAGAGATCTAGATTCAAGTCCTGGCTTTGATTACTCGAGTGAAAGATGGGCCTCATTTTCTTTATCTGAAAAAAATAGGAAGAATGGAGCCACCACGTGGGTGGCTGGATGCGGCGAGATTGTGTGTGAAGCGCTTGCTGGGACCTCCTCACTGTTAACTGGCAGGTAGCTGCAGCTTGGGGACTCTGGAGCAGCCTGTGGGAGAGGCCCTTGCCCGGCCCTTCGGGAGGCCAAAGAGCGAGGAGTCGGTGGGGAAGGGGAGGGGAGGCCGGCAGAGCTGATGCCTGAGGAGGCGGGGCCTGGGAGCCTGGGAAGAGCCCACCAATGTCTGCTGGAGTCAGACTGGATGGAGATGGACAGAGGCAGAGGCTGGGGCTGAACAGCTATAGGGCTGGACCAGTTTCAGTTGCACCCCCACATGTGGGTTGCAAGGAAAGGTGGGGGATGGATAAATGAGCTGCAGGCTTGGAGATTTTCACTCTCCCTTGGACTCCAGCTCAAGTGTGGGTGGAGGTGGAGAGGGACCTGCAGCGAGCACCGCCCTCAGTCACTGAGGCCGAGTCCCTCCACTCCCCTCTCCCCTCTCGGCCCCTGTCACCCCTGTTGGCAGATTCCTCAGAAGCCCTCCCAGCTGGCTCGCATTCTTAAGCTGAGGCTGTGGACCACTCTGCCTTCTGGCTGCTCCCCTGCCCCTCCCAGAGGGTAGGTGAGTCGTCCTAGGAATGTGTGCAGGTGTGCACAGAGGGTTATCTGGGATCTCAAGGAACTTGGGTTGTGCTCAGGCAACCTGTTATCTCTGAGAGGTTTACCAATTTGAGAGAGTTGAATCTTGGAGTCAACTCCTCCTCCCCCCTACCCAGTACAAAACCCAGATTTTTGGGTTTTGTTTTGTTTTTGGTACTGGGGGTTGAACCCAGGGGCATTCTACCTCTGAGCTGCACCCCCAGACCTTTTTATTTTCCAACATGGTCTTGCTAAGTTGCTGAGGCTGTCCTTGAACCTGAGATTCTCCTGTTTCAGCCTCCCAAGTACTAAGATTATAGGTGTGTGCCACTATGCCTGGCTGAAATCCAGTTTTTAAGTTTCAGCTGTAATTGGCTTGAGCTGCTTTTAATGACAACTTGTGATCTGCCAACTAGCCCCTAGGGCACTAGTGAAGCTCCTTTCTTCACAGAGCACAGGCCCACTTAAGAGGAAGCATAGTTTGATGGGCCTTTGAGAGCAGCCAAAGAGCTCCTGGAGTGGAGGGTGCATACTTGGGACCCCAGGCACTTGGGTGGCTCCCAGTACCAGCTTATTTCAGGTAGGAAAGAGATCAAGAATCTCTGTGTCGTGGGTTAAAAGAAGTCACTGCAGGCATGGGGATGCCAAAGGCCTCATGCAAATGTCAGCAGTCTATCCCTCTGGACAACCCACCGGGATCCTACTAAGGGACCTCTAATGGGTCCCCTGGTGGGCCAAGCAGTGGAAGGGACACAGGATTTGCCTCCAGGCTCTCATCCCACAGGGAAGAGTGGTCTCACTGAAGGACAGAAGCTCGGTTTCCCCTGGCCTGCTCCACCACCGAGAGTTTGGCTAGGCCACCCCTGAGCTGGTCCCGCCATGCCCTGGCCCATCCTCTCAGGGCCCAGGCGGTCACTCATGAAGCGGAGCTCCAGGCGCGGTCTGACCTCGCAAACTCCCTTCTCGTCTCCCAGCGCCAGTGCTTACTTCTTCGGTACCTTTCCCCCAGAAGTCCACATGTTGTGCCTAGTTAGGGCAGTCCCCCAGGCTCTTCTTCACTGGCGGCAGGGACGACCTGTATCCCCGGGCGCTGTCTGGCTGGTGTCATGGCTGACCCTTTCTCCTGGGTCCAGGCAGCACACAGTTTTAACGTCCACACCTTATGGCTCTTGCTCCTCAGTAACACAAACTGGAGTCTGAAATATGCCTGAAAAGTAATGTCTGCCAAGCCCAGAGTGCTTGCTAGTGGAGAAGAGCAGAAATGCTGGGCTGGAGATGGTGCCCACCGTAAGGAGTTAGAACTCTAAAAGCTGGTCTAAATGGAAAGTGTACATGTTTGCATTTCTGCCCATTCTACTCTAATAAAGTGGCAGCAGTTGCTACCACTGCTGACTCCTTTTGCTTAGGCCAGAGGCCTCCTCTCTCTGCTACTGAAGTGTCACCTATTAGCTTTTCTGCCTTTGTGAGGATCCCGTACCTCAGGGAACAGGCCAAAAGTGTGTGAATTCTGTAGATGATGCTGTACAGGCTCCACCCCTGCTCATATTATCAGCAGGGCTCTGATTTCCACTGGAAGAGTCAGCCAGATTCAGCTAATCATGCCTCTCCAACTGGCAGTCCAAACCCAGGCAGCTTACAGGAACCTGGTCAGCAGGGGGTGAGCTCACACCACAAACCTGCAATCTTCCAGGGGCTACGAGAAGCCTAGCGCCTCCACTTTCTCTTTGAGGCCTAGTTTTCTCAGATTGGAGGGGGAATGAAGAGAAAATGCAGCCCATAACAGTAGGGATGAGGATCCAGAGGGCAGAGGGCATGGTGGCAGAAGCTGTTCTAAGGACAGGCATACATCCCGGGGGTCAAGACAACCATGGCTGCAACCAAACCCTCCCTAGCATGTCATAGTAAAAGAGTCACTGAAAGGACAAGTGCTTGAAGCCTGGTTTTTTAGTGTATATTAAAATGAATTTATTTACATAGTAACATGATGCCACAGAGTACACAGCAAAGTACCACAGCAAACCAAAGGGCGGCGCCACTGCTGATAGAGGGGACCTGTTATTGATATTATACAGCTCTAAAATATGTAAGTAGAGAGGTGAAGCTCTTGGAAAGAGCAAGAGAAACAAGATTTTCAAATATAGAGGGTGGGCAGTGCCATGGAGAATTAAAGAGAGATTGGAATGAGGACTGTCATGATTGAAGTCACTGAGATGGATGACATCTTGCTTCTGCTTTGATCTCACGCCCAAATGCCCTGCTTATCATCAACAGAAAAATCCCAGCCCAGTGTGTTCACATAACACTCCTTAAAACTGGTAGGGGGAGGGATAACCAAGTAGTATTTGGACTAGGCTTCCTGAAGCAGTGTGGTTTAACCTTTCAACAGCGCTACCCTGAAGCCATAGGGCTGGCTCAACATTCAAGTTACCGAGTACACACACACACACACACACACACACACACACACACACACACACCACACAAGCTACACACTAATGGGCAAAGTGGATTTTCTGTACTACAATAATATTCATAGCAAAATATATAACTCTGTAGTTCTGCTCAGTTAAAAAATTTTGACCTCTTTGATTCCCTGAAACTTCCTTGATTTAAAACTGAAACAAAAAACATGGGGGTGGGTGGGATGATAAGAGGGAACAGACTTGGAGGCCCTCAGCATAGGTGTGTGGGAGGGATGTGCGGGATGCAGGCCCCTGTGGCCCACCTAGGTGGGCAGTGCTTCCAGCAGTGGCTGCTGCAGACATCTATTCTAATTCCAAACAGCTGCAGGGAGGGGGTGCGTGACAGCTGTATAGCACCTTGTACAGTCTGGGCACTTAGAAATACTAAAGGATGGTGATGCTGAGTGGTAAACACCTCTGTAGGAAGGTTTATAAAAACGGTACAATGTGTCAAGAAATTTCCCAGGAGTTCTTTAAGCCTTTTGAAATGATGCTCTCTCTTTTTAGAAACCTCTCAGCTCTCAGTATAGTATGGGTATGATGTTCCCAGGCTGAGGTCTGGGCAACAACACGGTTGTGCTAAGGGGGGCTGGTGGAGTTCCTTCTCCTTAGATACCAGGGACTCCACTTATCTGCCCTGGGATCCCACCACCACCACCTTCTTCTTTTTTTTTTCTAATATACAAAATGAATTTCTTAAAAATATAGGTGCTCTTTTGAGGATGGATACATTTTATCAGCTGCACACTTGACATGGAATGTATGTGAATGCTTCTCCCCTGGCATCTGTCACAACCCGACCTCATCTGAGAAGCATCAGGATAAAAAGGCTTGATTTCTTTGGTATGATCTGTTTAGGATCTTGCGCCGCAGCTCCTCCAGCTTCCCCAGGGCAATGTTTTTGGTCTGTGAAGCCTCCACCTGTGGTGCTTCTGTGTGCGTGGACAGCTGGACCTCAGTGCACACTCCAGCAGGAGCCATACTCGGGTCTGTCTAGGCACAGCACTTGGGGCCTTTGAGAATATGAGCTTCGATGAGGTAAATCTAATACCCAGGCTCATGGGCAGCCATCCTGTTCGCTCATTAGGCTGGACCAGAATCTTCAGTCCTCATCCACTAGCGAGGGGAATGGAGAGCACGTCAGCGTTGCCCTGGGGCGTCGTTCCTCAGTCCCTTCTCCAAGTACACTCCTATTCATCCATCTCCTAGAGTCTCTTGAAATATAGTGTGGCATCCTAAATTCATCCCAATTTCTGGGACTAGCCTGTTTTTTCCTAGATCACTGCTGGTAAAATTTAGGAGGAAATCCTAATTGCAGGTTGCCAGCAAAACCAAATGTCTTCCCAGAGCCAAAGTAGTCACAACTCAAATTTGGAAAGCTGGGTGCAATCCTTCCGTGCCCTACTATCTAGTGGGCCCTAAAGAACTACCATGGAAATTTCACAATACTAAAAAACTTTAAAATACAATTTTAGGTAGTTTTACTCCCAGAAATATCATTAACATTCCTAGAAGTTTGGGTTTCTTGGCTTCGAGTTTTCCATTCTTGAGTTTGGAAGCAGAACCGGTGTTGACCTTAACTGGTAACGGGAGGCTGCTCTGACTCTAAATTCTAGCGTGTTTTACTTTCAGCCCCTCAACATCATAGCTCAGGTGGTGTGGGTGCTTATGCCCCTCCATGCCTCACCCAGTTCTTCTGAACTGGAACTCCTGAAATTCATTGCCAACTCCTGGCTTCCAATCCTAACGCGGCCTCAGGGTGGGTGGACCTCATTCATGATTCTCACGGTCTCCCACAGGTTATAATTGCTCTTTTTCTTGTCCTGTATTGTTCTTCATGATTGGCTTCTGCATGTCACATCAGTGCATGTAAACCGGAAGGGCTCCCTCCACTGGTGTGGGAGGCTTCCGCAGTCCAGTCCTCTCTGTGCAACACCCCAACTCGCTTCCTGCCACAACTAGGTTACCACTTTAACAAGGCACTCTGAGATACATTCATTCTTGCTCTTGGCTGCTCCAGCCACTGTCCGGTCTCTCCAGCACCCAGGTGTCAGAGAGACTGTGCATGCTCATGCAGATTATGGAAAAGCTCCAATACAGGCTTAATTGTTCCAAATCGCAATATAAATGGAAGAATCTATAGCACAGACTTCAGTAGAAAAGAAAAACATTTCCAATCAGTATTGAAGGCAGTAACTTCATATTATCTGAGAAAACTTAAAGTGCTATACTAGTTGCAATCCCAAACTCACATAATATATAAAATGTATATCTGTGTCTACAGAGGGTAAGCTTTCTTTCCAGTTGATGAATTAATTCAGAGTTCCTATCACAATTAGAATAGAAATGTATTCATGATAATGTCAGACTGGCTGAATTTCATTATTTTGGAAAAATATTCTGAGGACCATCTGATGTACTTCTTGCCTAGAAATATGGCTCTTCTCTCTATTCTGTTCTAGCCTGTAACACCCTCTATTCCTCCCCCTCACATTCTTTGGCCACCACCCAGAGAAAATTAATGTAGCCACCTGTCTCTGGGAAATCCACAGCCCTTCTCTGACGAGTTGGCGTTTCTTTCTTGCCCTTCACAAACCTGGACACAGAACCAGTGCTAAATGCATGTGGTGTGAAGAGGTGCTCCCTTCGCCAGTGCTGTAAGATGACGCTAGTGGGGGTATCATGCTTGTTCTACTATGGAGTGAAAGTAAAGGCTGGATCCAAGTCACAATAGGAAAAAAAATACCTAGAGACAGAACAAATAGAGGGACCAGAGAACATTCTGCATTAACTATGTAACCTCATTAAATAGTCAACATTCAAATTTACATGGGCAAGGCACCAGGAGAGTGACATTGAGAAAGTACGTCTCAATTTGCAGACTGTGGGGGGGCTGAGGGAATGTGCTGGCCGACATGGTCAGTGGTCTGTGTGCTGCC
The DNA here is from genome assembly GCA_004027185.1 of Glis glis. NCBI lineage: Eukaryota > Metazoa > Chordata > Mammalia > Rodentia > Gliridae > Glis > Glis glis. The sequence goes on along the minus strand of PVJS01040000.1, from coordinate 8,261 downwards.
AGTTCAGTGCATAATTGGGCAAGGAGTTATGTGCACATGGGCTACACTAAGATGAGCCAAACACCAGCCTCCAGGCAAGGTGCAGCCATGCCACAGGACGAGAGAGAGTGGACTGCTGGCCTGCAGTGGCATGCCCACTCCATGGCCATCCCTTGGCCAGAGTCTGTACTCTGGCTGCAGGAGGCAAGGCTCCTTGTGGACCGCCAGCCTTCTTTCCTGGGAGTCTTGTACTGCTGGCCAGGAAGACATCCTCCACACGGAGCCTCACATATATCATTCTCTTAAATAAAAAAAAAAAAAGAAAGCACAATAAAATACATCCTTCTCCTTTCTTGATCCTCTTTCTTTTTTTTTTTTTGGTACTGGAGGTTGAACCCAGAGGCATTCTACCTCTGAACTATACCCCCTAGCCCTATTTTAATTTTATTTTGAAACAGGGTCTTGCTAGATTGCAGAGGGACCTTGCTAAGTTGTTGAGGCTGGCCTCGAATCTGTGATCTTACTGTCTCAGCCTCCCAAGTACTGGGATTACAGGCGTGTGCCACCACACCTGGGTTCTTGATCCTCTTTGATATAGATGAATCACGTGAAGACTGTTAAAAATGTTAAAAGTTTAGAAATTTCAAATTCCACTAATGTGCCATCTAAGTAATACTGCACCATTAGTCTTGGCTTTAAGAAAACCCTGTGCTGGTGGATGAGGACTGCAGGCTTTCTCACCGCCTAGTGCAGAGAACACTCCCGCCAATCCTGCCACAGGCTGCTCTTCCAGAGGCCTGGCTTCTACTTCCAGCATGCGTGTGCATGCACACACAGGTACACATATGTACACATAAACACAATGTTTGAGTGACTCTTGGGATTTCAAAGTTGAAGTAAACAGATACTCACAGTTTTGAATAAAATAAGCACGTACAGGCACACACACACACACACACACACACACACACACACACACACACACACATGTGGAAGGAACACTTGTCTCTTAGCACAAATATGTGCCAAAGAAAGGAGGAAAAGTTTCTGTGGATCTGGCTTCAGGTGAAGTTGCAACATAAACACTGTAATATACAGCTAAAAAATACATATAAAAATTGCACATGTATCCATGGGAGAGGAGCACCGGCTCCAAGGTGAGCAGCTCTCAGCCTCCCACCTCAGCAATCGACCTTCCTGTGAGCTGTCCTCCAGAGCCACTCAGAGTCCTAGAAGCAGTGCGTCACTTACACTGGAGGAGGTCTCTCTGGAAGAGGTTGGCCTTCTCACCAGTGACCTCCCTGTCCCTGGCCTTCTGGCCATCCCAACAACCAGCCTTGCAGTGCTGTCTGAGGAGATCGCTGAGCTAAACTGACAGTCGTTCATTCAGAGCTGTTGTCTACAGCATTTGGTCGACTAGTTAACACTGGCTACTGATGGAAGGAAGCTGGCCAATTACTGCTCGGGGGGGAAAACTCTGATCCAGGCCCCACCAGCCCTGGCTGCCATCGCTGACAGCTCTGACAGCAGTCAAAGCACAGTACTTTAAACTCTGTTCCCTGATGGCCCCTAGAGAATTGCACATGTAAGAAAAGCATCTCCTCACGTCCTGCCAGCTATTTATAAGCTCTGAACTGCGCTCTCCCCTGCCGAGGCACTGGCGACACCACCTGGGGTCAGCTCAGTAATGGGCCACAAGTGGCTGATGAACCAAACTTTATGGGCAAGTGGAGACAGAGTAGAGATGAAGGAGAATCAGGCAGTGGCACAGAGGGGAGGCTACTGGGGCCATCCTCCATGCAGTGCACAAACTTATCCATACCAGAAATATGACCCAAGCTATAGGGATCCCTCCTTTTCTTTCTACTGTTTGCTGGAACAAAGGATACAGTCCCCAATAACCAAAACTGGGCTGATGCTAAGAATGGCAGGTTTTTCTGGTAAAGAGTCAGTTACTGATGTCCTAAAGGAAGAAGGAGTCTGTTGTGAGAGTTCACTGGATGCCGGTAGAGGTTAGTTATGTCTGGCTATTGCTAGTGAGAATAAATACTTGCTGCTAAAAAACAGGAGATCTTCAGAGTTATGGAGGAACTGGACACAGCTCACCAAGTTTATACCATAGGAGCTGTCCCTTCAAGGATGTGCATCTTTATGTTTTACCTGCATGTGTAGGACTATTAGGACGAAAGGTGTTCCAAGGGAAGGAAACTGTATGTGCAGTTGAATTTCTGTAAAGTTAAAACAGACTCAGCTTCTCACTTGACTTGGAGCTGTGGATGACCTTTCTGAATGGATCCATTTGTTCATGGATAGGGATGGGTTTGTCTCTCTCCTTTCTTTGAATTCTGTGAACTAGGACAGGGCAATGCGGGGGAGACATGAAGAAGGTGGAAATGTAAGAAGAGCAGCATCCAGGCCGCATTAACGATGTTGCAGGATTTTCACAATATAACTGAGGGAATCTGTAGTGGCAAGAGCCAGATACTGAGCACAGAGCCAGTCCTCAAGGCTGATTCCACCCTCCCTGTCCAGGGACTTCTCAGCAAACTTGATCATCAGCAGTGTTCGCTTGATGTCTAGCCAGTTTTGGAGCAGGGTGTTCCTTTGCACTAGACTTGGGGAGGCGGTGAAGGTCTGGAAGAGATCTTCGCGGGGGCCCCAGAGCAGACACTGGAGGATGCTTCTGGCATCAGAAATGAGGATGCGCTCAGAAGGGTTGGGATTCAGGAGGCAGCTGGCTAGCTGCTGCAGGCCCCGGGAGTAGGGGGAGCGCAGAGGGATGCGAGGCAGGTCTGCGCGTGTGTATTCCCTCTCCTTCAGCTCTGGGTTCTCATCAAAGGGGTTGGGTAGGTGCAGCATCTCATAGATGAGGATGCCTGTCTGGAACTCATCACACTTTTTATACTGGGTGGCCGTTATGATTTCTGGGGCAAGGCGGGACTGGTCCCGGAGGATCTCCGGGTCCACCAGATGGCTCTTCTGCTTGGCCTGAGAGAAGTTGCTCACGATGAGCCTCGTGGGACAAGACGAGGTGGGGCTGGGCTCTGCAGGCCCGAGGCCCTGGGCAGCTCCCCCAGGCTGGTGGTGGACAAGCAGCAGGTTCTCCAGGCGTAGATCGCAGTGAGTAACATGGTAGGGCTTGAGGTGCTCAAGGCCAGAGCACAGCTGCAAGAGCAGCAGACACACTTGCCTCTCGTACAAATCAGGGCTCTTCCCATGATAGGCCAGAGAGTTTCGCACAAAATCGGCCACAGTGAGATGGGGAACCTCTCTGGTGATGACCACAACATGGCTTCTCTGCTTCCTGCTTGTGCCTCCCTGGCTGTCTTTCTGGGAAGACTCTGTTTCTGGGCAGGCCTCTGGGTTTTTCCCATCAGTTTCTCCTTTTGCCTCTTCTTCACTGTCTTCCATTTCATCCTCTGTCTTTTCAGGGGCGTCAGGATCCTCCCAGGGAAGTAGACGGTTGGGGACTTCAGCAAGGAAATGCCCGCAGTCCTGCTGGATGTTAAAATGGATAGCCAGACTCTGCCGGACGGCCAAGCTGTGATAATACTGCTGAGATTCTTTAGCTTTGCTCTTACAGATCTGAAAAATGAAAGTAAATAATATAACTTAAAATCCACACTTTCATAGCCAGGCTTACACTGTACTGAGGATCAATGGAAGGTGGCTAGTTAGAAACCAACGGTCATGTAGTGAGTTTTCAGAAAGGGTCTTGGTAGCTGGGCGTGGTGGCGCACGCTTGTAATCCCAGTACTTGGGAGGCTGAGACAGGAGGATTCGGGTTTGCAGCCAGCCTCAGCTACTTAGTGAGGCCCTCCGCAACTTAGGGAGACCCTGTTTCAAAAGAAAGAATAAAAAATAGAGCTGGGGGTATAGCTCGGAGGTAGAATGCCCCTGGGTTCAATCCCCAGTACCACAAAAAAATAAAAAAAATGAAAAAATAAAGAAAAGAAAGGGTCTTGGTAGCTGCATGCTGAGTGACAGTCATGTTAGTAATCACTCCTCATGGCCATCCACACGCAAGGCCGTGCTTCCCACTGTATGTGCACCATCTCTAGTCATCACATCAACCCTTCAATTAGGCTGAGGGTCTCTTCAGCAAATGATGCTGGGAAAATTGAATGTGCACATGTGAAGAATGATGAAACTAGATCCCTGTCTCTCACCAGTTACAAAAATCAACTCAAGATGAACTAAAGACTTAAAGGTAAGACCCCAAACCATGAAACTACTAGAAGAAAACAGAGGAATCATTTCAGGGCATGGGAATGGGCAAAACTATTTTGGAAAGACCCCAAAAGCACAGGTAACAAAATCAAAGAAAGACAAAAGGGATTATAGCAAACTAAAAAGCTTCCACAAAGCAAAGAAAACAAACAACAGAGTGAAGAGACAACCTTCAGAATGGGAGAAAAAAATTGCAAACTATACATCTGGAGAAGGCTAAACATCCAGAATATATAAGGAACTTAACACAAAAAACCCCAATTATTCAATTTAATGACAGTTAATAGTCCTAAGTAGACATTTCTCAAAAGAAGACATGCAAATGGCTAACAGGTATATGAAAAAATATTCAAGATCATTAATCACTAGGAAAAGGCAAACCAAAACCATAATATCACTTCATTCCCTTTAGAATTCCCAAAAAGACAAAGGGTTAAGTGCTGGTGAGGACGTGGAGAAAAGGGAAACCTTGCACACTGTTGGTGGGAACGTGAGTAAGTACAGCCATTATGGAAAATAGTACGGAGGGTCCTCAAATAATTAAACACAGAACCACCCCATGATCCAGCGATCCTGCTCCTGGGTATATAGCTAAAGGAAATGAATCAGTGTGTTGAAGAAACATCTGCACTCCCATGTTCACCGCAGCACTATTCACAATAGTCAAGAAACAGAAACCCAAGTGTCCAACTGACGAATGCATAAAGAAAATATGGTATACATACACAAAAAAGAACAAAATTCTGTAATTTGTGACAACATAGATTGAACTGGACATAATTATGTCAAGTGAAATAAGCCAGGTACAGAAAGACAACTGTGTGATCTCACTCACATGTGAAATCTAAAAAAGTTGATTTCATAGAAGTTGAGAGAATAGTGGCTACTGGAGGCTGGAGAGAGGGTTGAACAGTAGGGTGAGTACAGATAATGTACTATATTAGTTAGAAGAATGGATTTTGAATTTTTTTTACCACAAAAAAAGGATGCATGTTTGAGAAGACAGATATGCATACCCAGGGTTACCAGTTCATCTGCCTGTATCTAATGTCAAAGCTTGCTCTTTCTTTCTTTTTCTTTTTATTTTTTTGTACTGGGGATTGAACCAAGGGGCATTCTAACTCTGAACTACACTCCCAATCCTATTTTTATTTATTTATTTTTTTGAAACAGGGTCTAAGTTTCTGAGGGCCTCACTAAGTTGCTGAGGCTGGCCATGAACCTGCGATCCTCCTGTCTCAGCTTCCCAAGTACTAGGATTACAGGCCTGCGCCACCTCGCCCAGCTAAAGCTTGCTCTAGAAAACAGCTAAAGCTGTTTTCTAGACGAAGCCCCATGCTTCGTCTAGAAAACAGAACAACAAAAATTTCACCTACTTTCTATAGAGATTTACAGTCCAGACTTATATAATAGGCCAACATTTTTTTTGTGTGTGTGGTGCTGGTGATTGAACTCAGGGACTTTCTACCTCTGAGCTATACCCCCAGCCCTTTTTATTTTTTATTTGGAAACAGGGCCTCGCTAAGTTGATCCTCCTGGCTCAGCCTCCCAATCACTGGGATTACAGGCATGCACCACCACACCTGGCTCAGATAGCTCTTAATGTAGGCCAGGATACTTTGTTTTATAACCCATCGCCCTTTGCATTAACTTCCCATTGGTTAGGAGAGTGACCTACAATTGGCTAGGTAAACCAGGCTTCCTTGACTTTTCAGTGCATGTCACTGTCATGGTGGCAAGCCTGGCACTCACAGTGCACTGGCAGGGTAAGGATAAGGAGCCCAGGGAGCCACTGGTCTGACCCCATCAGAGCAAAGCAACATTCAATGGCCGGATTCTGAGTCTTATGCTTTCTCCGAACAAGCTTCATTTAGTGCCCAATATTGAGGTGATAAGATCTTTGGCCAAGGAAGAGTTTTTTGATCAAAACATCAGTCAAGAATCCTACATACCATAACAAGTATTTCTAGTCTCAAAGACTATGGATGCAAGAAGTAAAATCACCCCCAAATGGGTTTATTCTTATGAGACAGAGAGGCCGACGATGGAAGACTCAGTCTCTAACACTAGTTCACGGGTCATGCTCCCCTCACCACCCTGCTAACAGCAGGTTCCCTGCTCTTCCTCCTCAGCAGGAGATGCCACCACAATTCAGATACCAAAGCCTCCCAGTCTGTAGCAGTAATACTGAAAAGGAGCAAATCTTACAAAAGCATTTTCTAGTCATTTTATTTAGACAGAAAACTGTACATTTTCTTAGGAGGATGCAGATGGGTCCCCAGTTCTGAGTAGCAGCATGTTCTGATTTCTATTCAAATAGATATTAGAAAGAAAACAAAGGCAGGCCAGTATTGGGAGAAGAGCACCTCTTTCTCATTTACTAGACTCATTACATTTAGAGACTTGGTATCACTGGTCAGTGCAGTGGAAATAAGTATGTGTGTATTTATGGAGAGATCAGAAGACAAGCTCCTTCAAGTCTTCTACCACCTACCTAATGAGTTTGAGAGATGCTTTTTATGAAGCATTTCTTTTTAAAGCAAACTTGTCTTGAAACAGATGTCTTCAGGTGAAGTTCAAGTTCAAACATATATCTTTCAGAAAATATTCTTGGAAAGCTCTCAAAATCTCAGCACATACAGTGTAATATATAATCCTGCATGTTCATCAATCACATGAACTCTTTCTATACTGTAATGTTTAGAATATTTCATATTTATGTGCCACCAAGTATTTAAAAAGCCTATGCCACTCATAATCTACTTGTGTAGGAGGTGGATCTGGCACATGGTGCCATTAACCTCATCGCCAGTTTAACTTGCTCAATATCACACTGCCAGCTGGAATCAAAGTTCAAGGGTCCCGACTCTCAGTCTTTGAAAAGTCTCTCAAATACCACTGAGTTTAGTTGAATGAGACTCTAGTGGTTAAGCTATAGAAAGGACACTCACCTAGGACTCTGAAGGCCTGGGAGTTAGCCTTGCCACTAGCTGTGTAGGCTTGGGCACATTTGGTTAATTTCTCTGGGTCTCAGTCTCCTGTAAAGAATACTGCAGCTTACCTCACAGGACGGTTGTGAGGACTAAATGGGACTCAGTATGGAGAGTATGGCTATATGCTACGTTGATAATGATTTAGACAAATGTTAAGCGATGCAATCTTATAGAATCGTCACATTTTTTCAAAAAGGACAAGAGAGAAAGATCTCTCTTTCTCTCTCTTTCTCTCTGAGTCCTGAGAGCCACGTGCCACAACAGTGAGGCTCTCTGACCATGTTTTTGATAGAGGGCAGCTAACGAGCAACTGCTAAAGGTCAACACCTTTGTGGCAGTGTCAACCCTAACAAGTCAAGTCAGCATATGTTCTAGTCCAAGCTAGGCCAACCTCAGTCTAAGAGAGGGAATGGTCTGGTCAAATCTGTAGTTTTCATTATGCCAAGTCACACTGAAGAAAACTCGCCACCTGGTAATTTAACATCAGAAGCAGAGAAGATATTCTGACTCTGGTACTTGTATTTTATTTAGATACACGAATGGGCACAGACATACACATTTTTATAAGGTCCTCTAGAGTTTTGGGACTAGATAAGAACATGGATACTACAACCAGAATTTATGTTCTGCTTCACAGATCAACTTGAGATAAAGGATCAAAGTGATTTATGAAGAAGAAATGATAAATTGTTCCACCATTTTAGATGCTCTGAAGGAAAATGGTCTGCCCAGATAACCAACCTGAGCGGGTGGCACTTCTTTATCTCTTCATTTTACAACACACAGGCTGGAGAATAATGGGTCACTCTGGTTTAAGGGCAAATGAAAACAAGAGAAGACTGGAGTGGAAGGGAGGGGGGAAATACCAGGGCTTTTTTTTTCAGTACTGGGGATGGAACCCAGGGGCATTCTACCTCCGAGCTACACCCCCAGCCCTATTTTTTGTTCTTTATTTTGAAACAGGGTCTCACTAAGTTGCAGAGGGCCTCACTAAGTAGCTGAGGCTGGCCGCGAACCCGGATCCTCCGGTCTCAGCCTCCCAAGTACTGGGATTACAAG
>PVJS01039999.1:0-18656 GCA_004027185.1 Glis glis | reverse complement strand
GAAAGAAAGAAAGAAAGAAAGAAAGAAAGAAAGAAAGAAACTCATAGCCAACATCATACTGAATGGGAAAAACCTGAAGGCATTTTCTAAGAGCAGGAATGAGATTTAAGTGTCCACTCTTACTACTCTGACACAATATAGTACTTGAAATTTTAGCCTGAGCAAGCAGGCAAGAGAAAAAAGTAAAAGGGATACAAATAGGAAAGGAGGAAGTCAAAGTATCCATGTTTGCAGGTCTGATCCTATACTTAGAAGACCCTACATACTCCACAAAAAGAATCCTAGAACAGATAAACAAATTCAGCAAAGTAGCAGATTACAAAAACAACATATAAAATTCTGTAGCTTTTCTATACACCAATAATGAATTCACTGAGAGATCAGAAAAACAATCCTATTCACAACAGCCTAAATTTTTTTTTAAAAAGTAAAATACCTAGGGGAAAACAAGAAGGTGAAAGAAATCTACAATAAAAATTATAAGACACTAAATAAATTGGAGAAGGGAATAGGAAATGGAAAGACTTCCCATGTTCATGGATTGGGAGAAATAATATTGTTAAAATGGCCATACTACCTAAAGCAATCTACAGACTCAATGCAATCCTACCAAAATTCCAATGACTTTCTTCACAAAACTAGAAACAATCCTAATATTCATACAGAAAGACAAAAGATTCTGAATAGCCAAAGCAATCCTGAGTAAAAAAATAACGCTGGAGATATCACAATTCCTAATTTCAAAATATACTACAGAGGCAGAGTTATAAAAACAGCATGGTTTTGGTATAAAAACAGACATGGAGACCAATGGAACTAAACAGAAGACCTAAATTAACCAATGTATCTGTAGCCATCCGATCTTCCACAAAAGTGCCAAAAACATATGTTGGAAACAAGAAAGCCTCTTTAACAGTGCTGGGAAACTAGATAACCACGTGTAGAATATTGAAATTAAATCATTATTTCCCACCCTGTACAAAAATCAACTCAAAATGGATTAAAGACCTTAAGAACTGAAACTTTGAAACTACTAGAAGAAAACATAGGGGAAATACTTCTCATATTTTCTCTTATGTGTGGAAACTGAAAAATATAAATTACAGATAAATAAAATTACCTAAAAATAGAAGATGGACTCTTAGGGAAGAAGAAGGGGACCAAGGAAGGTGCAAGAGAGTGGAGGGCAAAAAGGGTATTAAGAAAGATGGAGTGCTCACTTTGACAGCACATACACTAAAATTGGAACAATACAGAGAAGATTAGAATGGCCCCTGCACAGGGATGACGTGCAAATTCATGAAGCCTTCCATATTTTTTTCCTCAGAAAACTGGGAATGGGTCTACCATATGATCCAGCTATACTACTCATGAGTGTCTTTCCAAAGGGATTGAAATCAGAATATTATAGTAATACATGCATATGCATGTTTATAGCAGCACAATTCATAATAGCCACATTATGGAACCAACCTAAGTGTCCATCAAAAAATGAATGGATCACAAAATTATGGGATATACACACAATGGAATTCTACTCAGCAATAAAGAATAAAATAATGTCATTTGCGGGAAAATGGATGGACCTGGAGAACATCATGTTAAGTGAGATCAGCCAGTCACAGAAAGTGAAGGGTCATATGTTTTCTTTCATATGTAGAAGCTAGGGAGTAATGGGGATACCAGAGGGACTTCAGATAATGGAGGAGAAACTCCAGTGAAGCCAGGGAAGTCTAGGGGAAGTGGGGGATGGGGGGAGGATCTATGAAGGTATCACTTCCATTGATATTATGTGTATATGTGAGAATACCAATGTTAATCGTTGTATCCTATATGAGGAAGTGGGATTAGGAAGAGAGCCATGGGAAAGCCCATCAAGTGCTGTGTTTATGTATGTCACTATCACACTATGAATTACATTATGATGTGAGACTATAATGCACCAATAAAAGTATTAAAAATAAAAATTAAAAATTTTAATTAATTAATTAAAGTAAAAAGAAAAAGGTTGTAGAACCAGAAAAAATAAAAGTATATTTAAAAAAGAAGTGTGAATATGGTCAAAGCATGATATATGCATGTATGGAAATGTCACAGTGCATCCCATTACTTTGTATCTTTAATATGATCGAATAATTATAATAAGAAAAAGGTTCTGAAGATGAATGGTGGTGATGGTTGTACAGTGCAAATGTACTTAATTCCACTGAGTTGTACACTTCAGAAATAAAAAATGATTAAAATAATTAAAGCCAAATGTGGTGGCATGCCTGTAATCACAGAACTGGGGAGGCTGAGACAGGAGGATCACAGGTTCACAGCAAGCTTCAGTAACTTAGCAAGGCCCTCCGCAACTCAGTAAGAACCTGTTTCAAAACAAAAAATAAAATAAAATAGAGTTGGGGGTGTAGCTCAGAGGTAGAATGCCCCTGGGTTCAATCCTCAGTACCACAAAATCATCAAAGTGGTAAATTCTATGTTATGGGTATTTACCACAATTTTTTAAAATAATTTTTAAAAAATGAACTCTTGTGCAGTTTAAACCATGTCTAAATCAATTAAACAGCTCAGCTCACTTTATGTCGATTATACTGGCCTCTGGAAGAGTTACTACAAAAGGTGTCAAGAGAAATCACTGCCCAATATACCTCACATTAAAAAAAATTGTTGCTGGGTGTGGTGGCACACATCTGTAATCACAGTACTTATAAGGCTGATATAGGAGGATTGCAGGTTTGAGGCTAGCCTCAGCAACTTAGCAAGATTCTCAGCAACTTAGTGAGAGCCTGTTTCAGAACAAAAATGGGCTAGAGGTATAACTCGAAGGTAGAATGCCTCTGGGTTTAATCCCTAGTACCACAAAGAAAAAGATTAGTGTTATTCTAGGACTAGGAGCAAAGAGCAATGAGAAATGATGCAGAACCTGTCTGACGTCAAACAGCAAGGACCAAGAGCCTCCCATCTCCTGCTCTCTGGTCTGTCATGTCTTCCCTCATTGCTCATCACACTGTGAAAAGTACACAGAGCTTGCAATTACTTAACTGATCTAGAACTCTGTGTAGTGTCTCTGGATTTTAGAACAAATGATGTAGACGGATTCGAATGACTCATCTCGTGCATCTTTCCTGTATATTAGGTTTGAATATAATCTCAGTGAATTGTGTATTCTTTATCTAACTGAAATTAGTTCCTCACAAACTCAATATGCAAAGTGCACAAACCAATGCAGAGGTTCCTAAACAATACTTAAAGGAATTTTAGTTCTGGAAAAACTACAGCATAGTGAACTTCCTAAAGGTCCATGAAAATATCCCATGATAGTTAAATTTTCTTGACAGATTGGGTATGCATTTGCTGTTTTTCTTTTCTTTCTTCCTTCCTTTTTTTTATGTGTGTGTGGTGCTGAGGATTGAACCCAGAGGCATTCTAGCTCTAAGTTACACCCCTGTCCTATTTTATTTTGACATAATCTCACTAAGTTACTGCACATGCTGGCCTTCAACCTGCAATCCTCCTGTCTCAAGTTCCCAAGTACTAGGTTACAGGTGTGTACCACAGCACCCAGTTTTTTTTCCTATAGGTAAGATTTATCTTATGTACTTTATGCATTAGATATACAACACGATAATTTTTAATGGACTACTGCTGGAGCCAGAGGAGAAGTTGGACAAAATCATTGTAGAGAGATTCAACTGGAATTCACAGACTAGAATTCTAGTCTAGTTCTGTTTAAACTGCGAAATCTCAAATTAATATTGCTGTCTGGGTCTCAGTTTCCTCTACAATAAATTCAGGAGATTATGAGGTAATCTCTATTGTGCTTCTAGCTGCAATAGTTTGAGTTCTGTTACCATTGAGTTGACTGAGAGAAACTAGAAGATATGTGTACCAAGAAAGAGAAATGGTGAGATCAGTTAATGTACTTTGGGTACAGAGTAACAGAGTAACAGAATTCCCAAGTAGAAGTAGCTTGAATAGTGTGTGTGTGTGTGTGTGTGTGTGTGTGTGTGTGTGTGTGTGTGTGTGTGTTTTACTGGGGATTGAACCCAAGGGCATTCTGCCACTGAGATACACCCCCCAGCCTTTTTTTTAATTTTTATTTTGAAAGAGGGTCTTGCTAAGTTGCTGAGGCTGGCCTCAAACAATCAATCCTCCTGTTTCCAAGCTGCTTAATCAACATCTCACCAACATCATCTTTGTTAGGATGCTATCGAGTTTTCTGTCATTGCTGCAACTCCAAGCCCCGTCATAACACCTAAGATCAGAGAGAAGCATGGGTTTCTCCATGCAAGTCTGTCTCTTTATTAAAGGAGGAGAATCTTTCCCAACAGATTTCTCCTTAGGATCCTCTGGCAGATTAGTCACATGCTCCTCCCTCAATCAACTCCAGGCACAGGAGAATGGAACTCTGGTGAAAGAGTTAGAGTTACTATGGCTCATCTCATGCAGATATGCTTACCTTCCCTGAGTCTATTTTTGCATGATATCTGGAAAAGACATCAGAGTTTTGTTAGCAAGTAAAAAGAGAAAAGAAAAACAGGGAAAAGCAGAGGAAAGATCCAAAAAAACATGAATATACAAGGAATGGGATAGGAATCAATTAAGAGATTTTTCAAACTTTGTTTTATTTTTTCAATATATATATATATATATATATATATTTTTTTTTTTTTTTTTTTTTTGCGGTACCGGGGATTGAACGCAGGGGCGTTCTACCTCCGCGCTACACCCCCAGCCCTATTTTTTATGCTTTATTTTGAAACTGGGTCTCACGAAGTTGCGAAGGGCCTCACTAGGTACAGAGAGAGAGAGAGAGAGAGAGAGCGAGAGCTGAGGCTGGCTGCGAACCCGGATCCTCTGGTCTCTGCCTCCCAAAGTACTGGGATTACAAGCGTGCGCTACCACGCCCGGCATATTTTTATTTTTAATCAACTCATAGTAATTGTACCTATTTATGAGGTACAGCATGACATTTCAATACATGTATACAATGTGTAACGATCAAATGAATCAGCATATCTATCATCTCAGATTCATATCATTTCTTGAGTGTTGGGAACATTCAAAATACTCTCTAGCTATTCTGAAATATACAGTTAATTGTTGTTAACCACTGTTATCCTGTTGTGCTATAGACTATTAGAAGTTATCCCTTCTATCCAACTGCATGCCAGTAATTAAAGAGATCTTATGCTACTAAATACAGGCACCATCTAATAAAAAATAATCTCATTGGGTATGACAAACTTACTTAGGTGGTTTGGGATTAGGGTCAAGATATTGTATATACATAAAGCAAATATCTTGGGCATCCAGGCAGGATTAGGCCTGGGTGGGAAAGACATTGTCCCTGTCTCTGTAAGGACAGTAGGCCTCATTTTATAGAGTGGTATAAAGACATTTTCCACAGTGAGGAAAAGCAGTGTACGTGCTTCACAACGTTCAAAAGATAATAGAGATCGATGGAACAGATGAAGGGGAATATACCAGAGTGAAGTAAGAGGTAACACTGGAATCTCCATCAAAATCTAAAGAGGCACCCCAACCTCCTTCCTCTTCTCAAATCATGCCAATAGATGGGATGAACACACTATTCACGAACCCTTCCTTCTGTGTCTGCAGCAATTGGTCAAAGATCCTCAGCCTTGAAGAGGCAACTCACCTGAGAGTTCCAAGGGTCACTGCATTTAAATAATACCATTCTTGGCCAGAAAAAGCATAGTCTTTCATGAGTGTAGGATTTTCACAGCCATACACATCACAATAATCTAACAAAACTATTGACACCAAAGAACTCTTTAAACTGTTGGCTCATATCAGTTTTAATTACACTTCTCATGGGAGTAACATCACATGAACATGAGGGAATATGAATACATCAGAAAAAGCTGTAGTTAGTATGTTCAAATCAGATTTAACAGAACTCAGATTTGTTCTAGCACATCAGGCACAAAGAGTCTCTTTGATCTCTTGTTTCCAGAAACACCTACATCCTTGTAAAAGACCTTGCAGGATGAGCCAAAAGTTTTGGGAACAGATACAGCCACATCCAAAATGATAGAAAGAGGTGTTCTAGGAAACAACCCTCCTTGCTGGAGCCATGGAGATTACACGCACAGTGATTTCCAAAGGTTGGACTTCAGTGGTGACCCGTTCCACTATTATGGAAGAGGACAGCTTGCCATCAGCTTTAAAGGAGGACAGAATGGTAGAATTGGTTTTAAGGTTATCCAAACATTCCCTTCATAAATAAAAAAAACTCACAATCAAAAAGAATTAAGACTATATCCAAAACTTCTTTTCTGTACTCTATCTTATTTCTGAAAGAATTATACATAAAGGAAATGTGCACTATGGTTTGATGGAAAACAGATGCTTTAGGGTTTTGCTATGGCTCTGCTGAAGCTAGCATAGCAAGAGCGCAGTGTTTCCATATACTTTCAGGAATAAACAACATACGTGAACCTCCTTGGTGATCTCTAGCAGTAGGAAGTTCTCTGACCACAGATGTTTGACATCTCTCAATTAATTCTGTAATCCACAGCCAAAATCCATCCCTTGGGGACATTGCCTTATGAATTTCAAACACTCTCTGAGATACTTTTGAGTACAACCCAAAGATGGGATTACACTTACCTGTTTGAGATTTTTGAATGAAAAATACAATAAGACATACAATATATGATGCCACTCTCACATTGCTTTTTAATGAAAGGATATAAACACTAAAATGTGAACAGAATTCTTCTATGATTTGGATATGTTCTTTAGTTAACCATTTGGAGACACCAACACCTAAGAAAGGCCCCTATTATAAAATATGGCAGAGTACCTTTATCTGTCCAGGAAAGTGGTTGCTCCGAGTCACAGTAAGAACTGTGACCCAGACAAAGGAGCAAGTCACTCTTAAAATCTGGTCTATAATGTATCTTTCATTTCAGCAAGTGACCTCCTTTGGCCACATATCAAGGAAGCTGCATAGGGTCATCTGGCCTCTTATAAGTGGGCAAGGCAAAAGTTGGTGGCAGAGTTGGTGGCAGAGTTTCTATGTTTGACTCTTTCCTATAAAACTATCCATATGCCAGTCATGGTGGCACATGTCTGTAATCCCAGTACTTGGGAGGCTAAGACAGGAGGATAGCAGATTAGAGGCCAGCCTCAGTGATTTAGTGAGGTCCTCAGCAACCTAGCGAGACCCTGTTTCAAAACAAAACAAAAAAGGGACTGGGGGTGTAGCTTGGAGGTAGAATGCCCCTGAGTTAAATTCCCAGTCCCACCCCTACTACAAAAAAAAAATCCATAGCCACCAGGGTAAGAGGCAGCCCATCCTTTTGGTTTGTATAAGTCATCTGGGGGTTGTTTTAATAGCAAAAAAAAAAGGCATAGATTTTTTTCAAATTGTTCAAATCAGGACACTTCAGAGTAAAAGAGATTGCTGTCAATAATTCTATAAAGACAAACAGACATGAATCAGATGTGCAAATCGGGGGCATATGGTCACCCTACACATATAGAAAAATGAGAGCAAGGTTGTATGAAATGTAAGCAAATATGCAAAGAATACCTGCTAAAACTGCACTTTATGGTCATTATATTGTCATAGAAACACAGATGAGTTTGCTGTGGAAATCCCCTTCCAAGACAGCCCTGGTTGATGTCATTGTGTTGTTATCACAGGAGGTGGAAACTGTAGCTGGGAGAGCACTTCTACAAATAGCATGGGAGTTTCTGCTGATAATTATGATGTAAGATCACTGTAGGGCGAAATGATACTTGAGAAGGATAGAAGGGGTTAGTTAGGAGGTTTCGATTTGCTGCCTTCCATTTTGGTCCCTTGCTCCTTTTTTGATGGCTACCAGCACAGAGGAGAAAAAAGAATCTGTCTGGAGCCAGAGACCCTGTCCTGGCTCCAGCTGGGAGTCTCCCGTGGGAATGAGCACTACTCAGACTCCCCCATGGAACAGGGCATCCGTGCGGGGCTCCCAACAAAGTCACTTCAGTAAGTTCCTACTTTTTAATAACTAAAACTGTCTCCAACGCTGGAGAAACGCAGGAGTTCGTTTTTGTTTTAAACCCTTGATGTGTAAGGTACAGACTAACACTCATTGAGAAGCCTATTTAGCAAATATTTGGGGAAGGAAAAAACACAGGGATTTTTATGGTGGTTGTTGTTGTTGTTGAAATGTTTCCCACCCTTCACCCCTTCAAAAAAAAGGGGTGCGGGTGTGGGGACTGCACAGAAGAAGAGAGAAAAGTGGCTTCAGCTCAGTGGAACACTAAAAAATGCACATGAATCAATTATGAAAAAGAGAAGGTCCCTTTGAATGAGGAAAAGCTGATTGGAATTAAGATAGGCTTTGTTCCTATCTGCAAGGTACAAGGAGGGGACTTTTCAGCGGAACAGAAAAGGGGGATTTGGGAGTGTTTGGCTGCTTAATGCCATAGTGCTTCAGAGCCCATGTGAAAATTTGCTGCTGGCTATTAATCATCATTGTGCCCCTGCAAAGAAGCTGTTACAATGATGACTATATGTCATTATATTCCCACTGTAAGTAACGAATCAGAGAGCTGGGAAAGTTGGGTAAGAGCGGCTGGCAAACTTTTAAGCGGTCGAATCTATTTAAATAAATTTACATCACATTTGCTACTTTCTCTGGTATGGGAATCATACTTTAAAATGAAACAATATGCTGTGTTCATGGGGCCTGGTCTTTTATTCCCCTGTCTCTGAGCCTACTTTCCAGGTCAGCCTTTGCCAGCGCTGACAGCACGCTTTTCTCATAGCCTCTCCTTCTCATAGCCTTTGGTTGCTTTCAAGTTCAATTTAGCACAATAAAGTTGTTATGCATGACAGTTTGGAGAGCAGAATAGGTGGTGTCTGAGCCCGCTGTGTCGCTACAAAGTGGGCCCATTCTCTGTGGCCAGCTCAGTTACTGGAGCCTTACTTACTTACTGGTGGGTACAGCCACGGACTTCCAGACGTTCCCATCCTGACGAAAACAATTAGCTTCAAACTGCACGAAGCCTCGGGGTCAGCCTCTCTTTGACTGAGACTTCGCCATTTAATGCTGCAGTGGATTTCAAATTTATGTTGATTTATCCTGTTGTGTTCCTCTTTTATGTGCTTTATTTACAGATGTGTAAAGAACAGGGAATGTTGGAGTCCCCCATGCTTCAAGAGTTTTATTAGAAATCTAAACCATTGTTTTATGTTTATTTTATAAAGAAATAGAGTTGAAACATGTCAGGCTTAATTCCATTAGGCTGAACTGCCCAGAACAGAGCCCTGGGGTTTGGAATACAGAATCTGAAAGGAAGTGTCTCCTTGACTAAGCGTCATCAACAAGCAAAACAACAAACAACCCTCACACAGCACGTTGTCAAGATAGCTTTCCACTGGGAGAGGCCACCCCTCCAACACCCCACTCTGACCTAAAAGTGACAGATCTTCTAATAGAACCAAAATGTAATTTTTCAACCATCTCAGGCCACCATGTGCATTTGCGTGTGTGCATATGGATATATCACACCAATTAGTGTTTAGTGTTCATTGATGTCCACCCAAGTGCTTCCTGTCCTTAGAAATAGGATATAAAATTCTGCTGCCATCAGACAAATATTGTTCCATTTTGACAATGCAGAATTGACCTCTCACAGAGAATATAGCATCTTCTCTTGTCTCTCTGAAGAGAATCATGTAACAAAGCAAATTTGGTGTACTTTGAATTTCACCATTATGGTCGTCTGGGCCAGATGTCTCTCTCCAGTCTCTAAGCTCTTCTAGTAAAATAAATCACACTTTTCTTGATTACTAATCTCACTAATTATAGGATACAACCATCAAATAAGCCTCCTTCTAGATTAGAAATTAACTGAAAGCCTATCTTTAAAGCACATTTCACTTTCCCAAAAGAGCTTATTTTTCTGTAGGTTATTTGTAACACAATTTTTTAACCAAAAATGGTGAAATACTAACAGTAACCATGTCATATATTATCTTTAACTATGTATTAGTAAAGAACCATGAAAAAATTATACCAAAAATAATTTTATTTTCTAATATCAATTTTAATATAAATCCAAAATCTTTTGACCAAGTTACTTGCCGAAAAATGGAAATCCCTATCTAGTTTCAGCAAAGTTTCAGGAAAAAAAAGTCAATTGTTTGTCCCGGTCATCTCTCTCCTTTTGCTATTATTTGAATATTATTTGGTGTCATTGTTAGTAAGGCATTTTTCAAGTCCCCATTTTGAATAGTTTTTGGAAATACAGCTGGACAGACAAAGAAAAATTGCATTATGAGAGACAGTAAATGTGTCTGTGATAAAAGCACTATACCCTTTCTAATTTTCAAATGGGATAATTTCTTTGCCATTCAAATGAGTGAATACTCCAAAAATTGACCAAGCTATTTAACTGATAATATGCACTTCAACAGTCTTTTATTTTTTCCTGAAGAAATATGTCAGAAGCATATAAAAATTCCTCCATACAACAGTAGTGTGAACAGAGAATGATTAGATGTTAGACAGGAAGGGTACACCAGGGAGTTCACCTGCACAGGCACATCCTCTGCACATGTGCAGAAGGCCACCATGGCCCAGGATGCAAGGATGCAAAACGTAGCACATGTCTCCTTCCCTGGAATCTCCAGTTGAAATAGAAGGCAACTTACCATAACAGTTTGTTTCCCCAACTCAAAAGAAATTTCCTAGAAAGAAAATGCTAAATTAGTAAAAAGAAATAAAAGAATTTTGAAAGGAAGCTTTAAGGATTATACTATAGCATAATGATTTTACATAATATTAACAGAGACCCTAAATCTGGGGCTGGCAGATTTACATTCGTGCACTCTACTTGAGAACAAAAGTCCAGTAGAAACAACTATTAGCAGGTGGATCATTTTCAGTTATTAAGCGAATATGGAAGATGTGGAAGAGGAATGATCTTCAGTATTCTCCAAGAGCAAAGGAAAGGGAAGAGAAAGAAAGGCAAACTGAAAACTCATTATAGGGAGTTAATTTGAAGAGAAGTAAGGAGATATAAAAAAAAAAAGAAAGAGAAAGAAGGAAGTATTCACCATAGATGGCATCAGCAACATGAGCCAAATTTTACCAAGGTCTTTAAGTCCTTTGGCTAACACAGGTTTTCAAGACAGCATACCCTTCAGGTGAATCTGGCCTTTGATTTAAATTGAGGCTTTCCCACTTTCTCACGTTGTAGCCTCAGGTAAGTTTTTAAAGATCTTAGATCTTCTGTTTCCTCATCCATGAAAATCAATAATAATAATATTTCCAGAATATACAGGATTGTTGTGGAGACTAAACAACATAGGTAAGGTGTCCTATACAACATCTCAAATGTAGTAGGTGTCCCATAAATATAATTCCTTTGACCTCAATCTTTTCATACATGTCTTGCAATTTTCATCCTAAAATTTCTGTTAGTCAATACATCAAATTGCCTGACCTAAAATCTGATATAAAGAGAGATTGTTGGTAACAAAGCTTGACATAATGGATTTCTGATGTTCTCCACCTGAGAAAAAGTAGAACCAGGTAGCAAGATTTTATTTGGTCATGTTTAACCTTTGCTCGTGCTAGTATTATCACTGAAACAAATTAATAAAGACCTAAAGAAAGGTTGTTCATGTCTCCTGTAACACTGCTATCTTCCCTTATGTGGGCACAGGCTTAAAGAGACAATTTCATGATAACTACAAGATAATCTCCACAAAAAATCTCTGAGGCCTTAGCTGGAAATCTGAGATGTCAAAGTAAAGAGACCCTTGACATGGTAAGAAAGAATTCCGCTTAGGAGTTGGTCCTGTATTGTACGCTTTGAAGGAATAATGCTTATGTGATCATAAAAAAATGAGCAAATTCATTGACATAACACTCATTTATTTATAAAACAAGTTCTCAGAGGTAGCAGATTATGCTTCCCAAGTAACAAACTTCATTCTTCTGAAAAAGTCATAGAGCCATGTGTATGTGTTTATTTGATGGGGAGGGCTGGAGGTATGAGGATCTCTTTTCATTTAGTGTTTGAACTCTGCTTCACCACTATAACAGCTAAGAGTATTTGGCAAAACTTGGCATAGGACAACAATTTCAGAAGAAAATGTTCTACTGCTACTTATTATATAGTATATGTTTTCCAGCTACTGGCAATGATTTTGACCAAGTGATTGGCTGAAATTATTTTTCTAGTATACTGCTGCCTAATTGAATTTTTCTTATGCTAATAATAGCCTTATTTTAGACAGTGCAATGTATTTTGTAGAGTTTAATAGGCTCATGTAATTAAATATTGTATCAAATGGCGAAAAATTGATTCAATTCTGTTAGAAATGGCATATATGATGGAAAAATGGCATACATTTTTTTACTATGCATAGAACATGGGCATGTTGGTCCTTTTTTCCAAAGTCTATTACTTTTAATGGCAGTTGATTACATTCCTTAAAGAAGTGTTTTTTGCATACTTAAGATATGCAAAGCATGAAACAGCCTTCCGACTTTTAAATTCATCTTTCTTTACAAATATTGGTGGAAAACCAAGAAGACCTTAGCTACATTGTATTTCTGCCTACTTCCCATCTTTTAACTACTAAATAGAACATCTTTTCCTACATTTTCTCATCATCCAGTTGATTTTTTCCACATCTTGTGAATATCGAATTAAACATATGTATATTAAATGGGTCATTTGTACAACATACAATCTTTAAACAATTTTTTTGTTTTTAATGAGCAAGCTGTTAATAAAGAGACATATGTGCTGTTTTATATATCCACATGCTTTACTACCATTTTTTAGATAAGCACCATAACTTAAGTTGTCTTCCACACAAAGTTCTGGCAAGCTTCAATAGATTCATTAGTGGGTTTTTCTTTACAACCAACGAAGCTCAAAGAGCTCCTAACAATGGGGCTAATCACTGCCTCTTCCCTGACCCAAGCTTAGGTTTTCCCTCCTTTCACTCCAAACTCTTATTTCATTTCTGAGCAATTGGATTTCCGTGGCACTCCCAGAACAAATAAATATCTCCCTTTTCCCCCTGCTTACATCTTTTGTGTATGTTTTTTCTATACAACTGCCTGTATTTAAACTAGTGTGGTAATGGCAGGGTTCTTCAGGTAATCTTTCATTGGACATAAATGGTGTAGCATTAAAATGCAGATAATGTTACCTCAATTAGAGAATGCTGTGCAAAACTTGAAAAAGACGTAGCTAAATGTTTGGACTAAACAAGTAAGTCTATGTTGTGAAGAGTGGGGCTGGGCAAGTTGCATTTTCAATAGATCCCTTAATGAATAAATGTTAGACTGTATCAACAGTCTTGAACAGGCTTGTGGTTTGTGTGTGCATGAAGTGTAATGGTATCAATTGACTGGCTCTTTGTGGTTGCTATAAAGTACTCTTGAATGTGTCAATGGAGAGAAGGCCTGCAGACAATGAAGCCATGACAGCTGAATGTCAGCAGCGACCTTGAACCTAAACTGGTTCCACCATTCCAGTGACTCCAGCTACAGTGAAGACATGCACTGGAGCCGGACCTTCGGCATTGCCTGTCATTTTCTGTGTTCAGATTCCAAACACTTAAGTGACAATTTCACCACATTGCTAGACCCTGCTAATATGCATCAGTGAACGTTCACTTATTAGTGATGGGGCTAACGATATGTTCAGCATTTTAATCAGACTGCATTGGCATTTAAAAATACAAAACACAAAGCCAAACAAAGCATCCTTCTAGACTAAATGTTTCATCTAAGCAAATTCATCCAGAGAAGGTACCCAAAACATGTCTTTTCTGCAGCAGTGGATTCTTTGATATCGATCTTGCATTACATAGCATTGCTGCACATACATTACTACCCTCTTTATTGCTGCAAATAGCACATGATTAGTTAATTAAAATACGGCATCAAGGAATAATTAATATTTGTAATGCAGTGTTTCTTTAATGAAAAACAAGAGAATTCTTCTAAAGGTCACATTTACAGATTAAATGTGTCTTTAACATAAATGGAATGTTATTAAGCTAGGCTCAATATTCAGGAGAGAACTACAAAGCCTTTTGTGGCAAAACACTATTAATGAATTCAAGAAACTGAATCCCTTTGCTAATGCTGGAGTTGAGCAAGGTTAGAAGCCCAACCACAACTGAATGTTCTTAATATGTTCACTGTACTCTGCAGTGAAGAACTGAGGGCAGGGAAAGAAGGGAACTAAGTGGAGGGAAGGAAAGAGCACAGCAGAGAGAGGAAGAATAGGAGGACAGGAAAGGGCAGAGAGAGGAAAAGAGAAAGGAATCTGATTGGTGAGAAATATATCACCATGTGTATGCAGCAGCAAAGAGCAGAAATGCTACAAACTGGTATGCATGTATTGTAGGAAGGATGGATAATATATTTTTGTTGTTAAATGTATTATTAATATGATAGTACTATAAAATTATTATAATTCATTCTGAGGAAAATGTAGCATTTCTAAAACTGAACATATAAAGAAAAATAAGCTTCACAATTATCAAGATTTATAAATGCAAATTTGTTATTAGAATGTCACTGTGGACTGATAGGAAGTATGATAGAGGCACTTCATTTAAGGAGCACATCTCTGTGTCCTAATCATCAGTAGAAATTGTTTGTGATATGCTATTTCTCAAAATAAATAAAAGTTGGGCACCACTATCCTCTTGTTTTTCTATGGTTAACTCAAGTTCTTATATAACAGTGAACTGCCTGGTTAAATTTGTCTTCATTAGCTCTTTAAAACATGCAGAGGGGAAACAATGCTTGAAGGAGATATCTGTGCCTTTTAATTGAAAAAGCTGAAAATTGGCAAAGATTTTTATGTAAGTTTCTAAAAAGATAACGTCGTGTGTTTTAAAATATAACAAGAAAATTACTTAAAAATAAACATGCTACTCTGAGAAACGTTTATTATCCAAAAGTCACTTAACATAAAATTTACTATTTGATTATTTACTTAATATCATAGTTACTATAAGCATAGTTTATCAGATCACACAGCACTACAGAAAAAAAGGTAAACACACCACCTTGATTTTATATTTTAGTTAAAATATTCATTATGTGAAAATCATTTTTAAGTGATCATGAAGCTACCAAAAATAACCAACTGAGCCCTAAAGCAGACATTTAAATAATAGACTAAAATCATGATTGACTTCCCTAAGATAAAAAATAAATGGACAAAATTAAATTTATTGTACTATATAGAGATGTTCCTTGGGGACTTTAAATCAGTGCACAACGAGAAAAAATAGAGAGTAAAATCATAATATTTTCTTGCATTAACTTATGTATGTGCTTCCTAGACGGAGAATCCTTTGATTAATAGATCCAAAGATAATTTTCTTTCTAATCTGTATAGATACATTTTCCAAAGTTGAACACATGTGTACTTTTTTAGATTAGCTTTACCACTTCTAAGTGAGCAGATATGGCAGCCATAAAAATTATCTGTTCCATATGTTTATTTTTAGTTTAAGGGGACTCTATTTTTACAACACACAAATTTTGTACTGGGAAGAAAATATTAGCATTACCGGTTTTATTTTGAAGCATTGCTGTTTATGTGGACGGCATTCACATAATTAGATTAGAAATTATAAATATATTATAAATTATACTAGAAATTTTTCCATTTACATTGATACTTACAATGTGTGTAGATGTGTACACTTTTTCTTTTTTTTTTTTTTTTCTTTGGTGGTACCGTGGATTGAACCCAGGAGCATTTTACCTCCGAGCTACATCCCCAGCCCTATTTTTTTTTTCTTTATTTAGAAACAGGGTCTCACTAAGTTGCGGAGGTCCTCACTAAGTAGCTGAGGCTGACCGTGAACCTGGATCCTCGAGTCTCACCCTCCCAAGTACTGGGATTACAAGCGTGCGCCACCACGCCCAGCTTGTGTATACTTTTTCTGAATGCCATAGAATAAGGCACGTGCACAGACGTCGCCCTGCATTCTGTAACAGAATCTGCACCCTTGTCCTCGTGGCATCACTCCCAAGTCACCTCACTCAGCTGCATGGAAGGGCTTTCAAGGAGGCAAGCTCCCAATCATAAAAAAGCTGATGGTTGGAATGAACACCTATTTTTTGCTCTTACAGTTATTTTAAAGTAGGATGGTAATTCTCCAATGAGAATTAACCCCCATGCATATATAGGTTATGGAATTTAAGTTTAAATACAAAAGTAGTCAGAAATGAAATTCAGGTTAACAGGTCAACACAATGCCTACAGCAGAACCACTCACTTTTTGTTGGCCTACATATGTCAGCAATCTTGATTAAACCTAAAGTAGGTGGTGATATCTGAAAAGCTATCCTTTTTTGTGAAATAGTCAAAGGGTGAGTTTAGTAAACACCCGGCTATGTTATTTAAGAAAACATTCAGAATAGCTGTTTGCACTTTAAAGAAATGATAGACCATTCTGTGAATAACTGTGTGACTGAGATAGAATTTGTGATGGAAAAGTTGTGTAAGAAACATCTATTGATACAGTTTTGATTCTCGTACTTTAAGGTTCATGCCATAAACATGAATGCCAAGTATATATTCTTCTCCAACATGTATGAATATAAAATGTATCCTTCACTCCCTTAATGTTCCTGAACATTTCATTTTTCAATAAGGGGGTGGGGCTGGGAGTGTACTTAGAATTACTTATTTTCAAATTTTGGTGGCTTCTATAGTTAAAATTCACCTTTAATTATTCAGCAAATGGCTACTTAGTTTATTAAGTTCAAGTTTCCATGTTGAAAAGAAAAATAAAAAATAATTCTGGATTTCTGTGTCAACTTGTTTTGTTTTTCCTTTTTTTTTTCTTTTTTTCTTTTGTGGTACTGGGGTTGAACCCTACCTTTTTTGGAGCTATGCCCCCAGCCCTATTTTATATTTTATTTTGAAACAGGGTCTCACTAAGTTTCTAAGGCTGGCCTCAAGTCTATGATTCTCCTGTCTCAGCCTCCTAAGTACTGGAATTACAGGCATGCATGACCTTGCCTGGCTTCTTTCTGTTTGTTCTTAAGTGCCCAGTTTTTCAAGTCTTCCCTGCATTGTAACAAAGTTCTGTGTGGTTTGGTATAATGTGAAAGCTTGATCTAAGAATCAACAACAGCCCCACACAAAACCCTGTTACTTTTTACAGATGATAAGGAGCTTTGTGAACCCCCTTGAATTTCTCAGGATAAAACAACTATGTGGGGGTGGGGTGGGGGCATACTGGGGATGGAACCCAGGGGCACTTTACCACTAAGCTACACGCCCAGCTCTTTTTTATTTTTATTTTGAGACAGGGTCTTACTATGTTGCCCAGGCTGTCCTTGAACTTGTGATCCTCCAGTCTCAGTCTCCCAAGTACTGGGATTACTGACATGCACCACCATGCCCTGTTTAAAAACACTCGACTCTGAATTTGCCCTGAACTCTATCTGCACATTCAAATGTAGATTTGGTTGCTAAGCTGGGCATCTTTTATGTGCCAGACCCAGTACTAGTTATTTTGTCATATTTTACATAATCTTAGGATCATTATATAAGGAAGAAATTCCTGAGGCTCTGTAAGATGCTGCTCTTGGCTTCAGATGAAGAGAAGCTGCAATTCTGAGCTGAATCTCCTCATTCCTAAATCAGTCCTTTTAGGGATCCCATATGCCCATATAACCAACCTGACTCACAAAAGCCAAACAGTTTCAGTATTGAGTGAAAATATATATTAGTCAAACGAGAATTTGGCTAAATATCTTTTTGTAAGCCCCTAGATAAAGAAGCCTGTGACAAAAAGAGTGAACAAAGATAAGCATATCCGGTGCAAGTAAGTCTGGGCTGGGGTTAAAAGAACTCTGACAGGCACCCACCCACCTCCAGTCAGTTCTCCCTCAAGGAAAACTGTGCTTTTCATTGCTGCTGCAGAGGAGATCCTGAATGGGACTGCGCCTCTAAGTTTAGTACAGATGAGGTGGGGTTGCTTTTAGGCCCAGCCATGATTCTGTGCTCTACAGGTGCCTTTCCCCTCGAAATGCTAGTCCAATACTGCAGGACGCCAGGGGAGTGGTCAGAACTCTATCAAGGATGCCATCTCTCAAAGAAAACAAAAAGGGTTGGGAATGTAGCTCCTTGGTGGAGTGATTGCTTAACATAAAGGAGCCCTAGGTTCCATCCCCAGCACTGCGAGGAAGAGGAGGAGGAGGAGGAATGGAGGAGGAGAAGGAATAATGAAGAAAAGAACAACAACAATAAGAACAAGAACAAGAAGAAAGCCAGGCATGGTGACACATGCCTGTAATCTCAGTACTTAGGAGGCTGAGACAGGAGGATCACAGGTTCAAGGCCAACCTCAGCCACTTAGTGAGGCCTTTCACAATGTAGTGAGCCCCTGTTTCAAAATAAGAAATAAAATAGGGCTGGGGGTATAGGGTTCAAGCCCCAGTGCAAATAAATAAATAAATAAATAAATAAATAAATAAATAAATAACAAATGAATGAATGGGGCTCAGGTTGTAGCTCAGAGGTAGAACACCCCTGGGTTAAATCTCCAGTGGTAGGAAGGAAGGAAGGAAGAAAGGAAGGGAGGGAGGGAGGGAGGGAGGGAGGAAGGGAAGAAGGAAGGAGGA